>PVJD01011089.1:0-48720 GCA_004026545.1 Mormoops blainvillei | reverse complement strand
CACTGGGAGAGTGCCATCCACAAGCCATGGAGTGCCCGAGGCTAGTAAAAGCCAGGATGGAGGCATGGAACAGACCCTCCCTCACAGCTGCCAGAAGGGGCCAACCCTGCCAACACCTGAATTGTGAACTTCTGGCATCCAGAACTGTGAGACAGTATATTTCTCTTGTTTAATCCAATGGCAGCTCCAAGAGATTTATACCAGCAATACGTGTTACTGTACCAAAACTAACAATAACAACAACAAAACAACAAACACTAAAGAAGTATGAAGTACAGAAACAAAAGGGAAAGCTATCCTTATCAGATAGCTTGAAGGCGCTGGTGTTGTTCCTTTCAGGCCTTTCTTCCTATGTCTATAAACATATCTTTGTTATAAAAATGAGAGCTCTTATTCTTTAGCATGTTGTTTTCATTCAACAAATACAATGTGGACATTCTCCCACATCAGTCCATATAGAGATGCTCTTTCATTTTAATAGCTACGCAGACTTCTTTTCTGGCTATACTGTGTGATTTAGGGGAAGAGGAATTCGTTATTACTAAAAATGCTATAATGAATGCATTTATTTGAATATCCCTATGTTCTGAGAGTATTCTTCTAAGCCAGATTATAGAAGTGGAATTGCCAGTCCAAAGGTTCTTGTGCTTAAGAGCTTGATAAGAATTGTCAAGCTGCTCTTTAAAAACATTGCAATTATAGTTTAGCCGTGGTGTGAGATAGCCTCTTTCTCCGTATAGTTTTCAACATACATATTATTAATCTCTTTAAATTTTTGCCAGTGTGAAAGGTAAAAAACAGATTCTCATTTTTTTAACACCATGGCTATCTATGGTCACTATAAGGTTGAGAAACTTTTTATATTTTTGGCCAGTTGAAGTTCCAACTTTGAGAAATGCCTATTTATGTCGTTTGCTCTTCTCTGATATCTGTCTCATTTTCTGCTGATTAACATAAGTTATTTTGTGTTTTGGGGATAGTAACAAATAGTCATGGTGAGTATTTCCTCCCATCGTAATTAAGTTAGTTTTGGGTGGACCATATAGTTGTTAGACATTTATATAACTTACAAAGTGATCTCCCCATAAATTTGGTACCCACCTGGCACCATACATAGTTATTACAATATTATTAACTATACAAGTATAGTATTTTCCTTATGCTGTACTTTAAACTCTCTGACAATTTTGTAACTGACAATTTGTACTTCTTAATCCCTTCACCTTTTTCACTCAGCCTACCAACCCCTCTCCCCACTAACAACTGTCAGTTTGTTCTTTGTACCTGTAAGTTTGTTTCTGCTTTGTTTGCTCATTTATTTTATTTCTTAGATTCCACATATAAGTAAAATCACATGGTATTTGTCTTTGTCTGACTTATTTTGCTTAGCCTAGTGCCTTCTAGGTCCACCTGTGTTGTCACAAATGGTAAGATTTCACCCTCTTTATGGCCAAGTAATATTCCATTGTACTTTTGTACCACATTTTCTTTATCTAATTGTCTATACATAGACATTTAGGCTATTCATCTGAAGAAATCCAGAACACTAATTTAAAAAGATATGTGCATCCCTATGTTCATTGCAGGATCATTTACAATAGCTTGGAACTGTTTTGTTCTTATATTATAGTGTCTCTTCTGTCTCTAGTATATTTAATTTGACAGTAGGCATATCTGTCAATCTTTTCTTTTATGATTTTACTTTATATGTCATACTTAGGATTTAGACAGATACATATAGGGGCAAAGGTATACTCACATACATCTTACATATGTAAATATTTGTACTATTTTTAAGGAACTGATGGCATTAGACCATGTGGTGCAGGGACAGTTATCATATAGGATGGTATTTGGAATTAGAAGAAACAATAGATAGGCTAGTGTCAGAATGGCTGGGGCCAATCACAATTTACTTCATCTGTAGCATGTACAGTAGAAACCCAGTCTCTGAGCTCACTGGATGCATGTACTGAAGACATGTGTTGAAAACAAGGTCACCCCATAGTCTCCTTACTCAGATGGGGACCTGGGAAGGAAAAGGACTGCCTATTGTCACCAGCTAGCAATAGGCATAAAATATACCAGCCTGTAGAGGAAGCTGGGAGCCTGTACCAGGAGTGTCCAACCTTTTGGCACCTCTGGGCCGCATTGGAAGAAGAGTTGTCTTGGGTCACACATTAAATATATTGCGACACCTAATCACAAAAAAATCTCATGATGTTTCAAGCAAACTTACAGTTTTATGTCGGGCTACATTCACAGCCACCCTGGGCCACATGCAGCCCACAGGCTGTGAGTTGGACCCCCTACGTAACTGAAACATATAAGCAAAATCCACATACATAATAAAATGAGAAAGGGTGATGAGTACAACAAAAGTTTGATGTTATCATTAAATCAAGAATGAAAGAGTCAAGGCTGACAGTCAATGCCACTGTGCCTGTGGCTGTTGTGGACACATCCATGTGACCTCTGGTGTGAACATCTGGTCTACTGTCTATTTCTCTAGTTACTGGGGTTGGGATATCACTGCTGCTAGTCAGACTCAGCCACGTTCCTGTGCTCTGAATGTACATTTATATTGCAACCTTCAGTTCATCACGTTGTTCGCTAAGTAGATTGCCCTCCCGGGAAGGCAATCCTCAAATTGACCACTATCAGTATTCTGATTATCTTGGCAGATATGTGTCTCTCTCTGAATTCTTCAATCCTTTACTAAAGGAGGTGCTGTTTTGCGTCACTTTTTTTTCCCCTCCACAAATTGTTCCCATAAGGACTGGTTCATTGGGTTAAAAAAGAGTTTACAAGCTAATACAGACAATGGCCCGTGTGGTCCGGTATGTGCCTCTATCATCCACATCACATAGCATGCTGCCCTTATGCTAACAAATGTCGAAGAGCTTTTCTTTTTCTTACTGGTACCTCATGATATTCAGACCTACAGGTGGCATTCTGTGTAACACACATGTGCTGGCAATTACTGTGAAAGAAAGTAGAAAAGAGGGAGAAGGGTCATGAAGGATAGAGGGGGTGAAGCACTTCATAGTTTATCAAGATATGAAAACTGGCACCTAATTTTTTATGCACTGGAAATAATAATTCTTGGTATCATGTGACTTGGGGCCCCATAAGCATTTTTTCCAAGATCTAAGCAAATGTGGCTGAATAAAAAATTTCTATATCTGCATAACTGAGATACATTCCAGTCACTTGATGTCTCTCATACATGTCCCATTTAGCCCCAAAGGTATTGTTATTCATTGGCAATGGTAGATAATACACGCAAGAATATTGGGAGGCTATTTGGTGAAATGAAACTAGCGATTGATGAAGACCCTCACGTGAACAATCTTGAAAGCTGAAGAAGGAAGGTAAGATCCCCAGAGGAAAGAAATTTGTTTCAATAAAATTTTTTTGAGCGGTTACTATGTGCCAAGTCCTGCTTTATGCATTTGGGATACAACAATGAGCAATAAAAACCCAACTTCCTTCCCCCTTAGAACTTAATTCTGCCAAGAAGAGACAGACAATAAATAACAGATGCACTACATAAGTAAATTATGTTTTACTTATTTTTAGAAGGTGATTGGTATATTTTAGAAGGTGATACATGCTACGGAAAAAGAAGGGGTATAGTGAGGTAAGTGGGATCGGTACAGGGCAGGGTGGGTGGGCTGAGATTCTTCAGTAGGCTGGTGTTGGAGAGAAGGGGCTCATTGGAGTGAAGACTTAAAGGGGGTGAAAGGGAGAGTGATTTGGGATATGTGGAGGCAGAATATACAAGGCAAAGAAAGCCTCCAGTACAAACTCCTTGCATATCTGTGATTATGAAAATTTCCTGTGTTTAAAACAAACTGTTTTCTAAAGATTCCCCCAAGCCTCCCTAAGCTACCCCAAAAGGTAAAGGTATGTACAGGTGTGCACTTATCCACCCAGGTAATGGACGGTTATTTTTAGTATTAGATCACATGCAGAGACTAAAAAGAACAAGGTTATTTAGTAGCTGGTAGTGAAATGCATCACCTGACAGGGTACACTTGCAAGGAAAAGAGACAGGCCAGGAAGAGAGACCTCTTGGTGGACTTCTTAATTAGCATTTTGACTTCTCTCTCATGGAAAGTGAAATCCACTCCAGTTCAATAGGGTCTTCCAAGAAGATCCTGCTAGAAAGGATTTTGATGGATTGCTGGGGGTGAGGCTTTAGGTAGTCAGAAAGGAGATGTTATTACTACCCCAGCTGAGGGGAAGCAGGGGTCACAGAAAAATGCATGACGCCAGAGGATGCCACGAGTCACTCATCATCACTTGTTATTTTGCAGCCTGAGATAAGGCAAGGGACTAGGTGGAATGACAAGATCTCCAGACCATACCTGCTCTGCCGCAAACTTCTGTGGCTTCTGGCTAATTCCAGAAGCTGGGGGCTCAGTTTCTTCATCTGTAGAACTGGAAAATAACAACACCTGGCTGATCCACTTCATCAGGCTTTTGTGAGAATCAAATGAAGTAATAGGGGCCACTGTTCGGTGAGTAATCAAGTGCTATCTAAACAGAAAATATTATTCTCAAGCCTTCAATTCTCATCAAATACCTGATATAACATTTGATTACTCTGAGTTCATACCCGGAAATAACCTGCATTTTCAGGACAAGAGTAACCTCGGTCCTGCTGGTTGACTCTCCAGTGTCCCCAACAAAGGCTGCAATGGCTAAAGGGTAGGTAGAAAGTTCAGAAAAAAATCTGGCACCAATGCATTGGTTAGGAAGCAGCATAGGATGAAAATCCATGTTCTACCTCTTTTTCTTCTAGAACAGAAATAAAAGGGTGCCACGTTTGGGGGGACTCTCTCACATCTGCTCCCAGCTTTTGATTTTTCTGTGGCTCTGGAGAAGACAGGAGCTGTTCAGCTGGGCTCACCTTTGCCCCTGCTCGCCTCTTCCGGGCTCTCACCAGACGTGAGCTCGGCCAGGGGATCCCAGCCGCAGGCTTGCTTTCCTCCTCCACTGCTGATTTTCCTGAGAGCCCCATAATTCCCAAGGTCAGACCTTCCCACCATGCAATGCTGAAGCTGACAAATCTAATCTCTCCAGCAAACAGGTTATTTTGCTGCAAAACCTCACAAAGAAAGGGGAGGGACATTTCCCTTGGCTTGAAATTTTAAGCCACTTTGAGTCCAAGCTCACAGAGTGTCTCTATGATTTTCTTCAAGGGGGCCTAAGGGCAAAAAAGGAGGGCTTTCAGTCCCTTATTGAATATCCCCATTTCCAGCCTCCGTCGGGCCACTCAGAAAACACTCCCTCCAGCTTCTATCAGCTTAAACCTGGCACAGACATGTGGCGTGTGAAAGGATGTAGGTTGTTATTCAGTGCCTCTGGCACATCAAGTTAAGATGAAAAACATAAGTTTGCTGCTTAAAGGGGAACTGTCAGTCCAAGGTCATCATTCCCCAGCAGGCCATGGTATGAGCCACACCACAAATAAGGCTCTGGGTGTGGGACAAGGGTCTGGTTAGTGTCTCCATTTGGGAGAGGCAGAGAGAACAGCATTTCCTCCAAATACCAGATCAATCATTTAGGGGCAATTCGTCTTCAACTAAAATGATCTCAAGTTCACGACTAATAAGACCACAGCTGCCTTTTTATGGTTGAGTTACCCACACACAACTCGGCACCGTATTCTAGGTCAGGTCACAACTGCGTAATAGGCCTCAAACTTGGCAGTTTCATGTTCCTCTGTCTTTTCCTTGCCCAACCCGCATTGAATTACACACTGACCAAAGCTCCCCTGAAGTCACATGGAATGAGGATTTGGCTCCAGATATCTGAATTTGCCTCCCAAAATGGAGGCCTCTCTGGGCCAACGACGTTTTTCCATTTCCCTTCCGGAGAGCTGCCACACTCTTGCCAGAGCCCCGTGGAAAAGCCACCGGGCGGCATTTCCCTGTTGACGGCCTAGGTTATGTGCACCTAGATAGGGGAGTCACAGATGGCCCTAAAACTCTAACGTTACCTGAAATTCAAGAGCAAAATAAGACCCAATTGTTTACAGAATGAACTTGAACTGCAAGGAGCACAGAGGGAAACAGATCTTAGGGAGAGAGAAGGAAAAGAGTAAATAAAATTTTGTCTTTGTTTCCCCTCTTTTCAAACTCAATTTCACCAAATTGTTAATTATCCCTGAAAGGATGTGAAGTTCAGTAGGGAGGAAGTCAATGTTAGCGTTTCGGATGTCCTGGCATATGTCATGTGCAGTCTCTGGGACATCCAGTATGACACAGACTGACACGTTGCTCCCAGCACATGCTCTACATTACCATTATATTTGCGTAATTGATCCATTCCTGGCACGTAAAACCCTGACCCCTGGGTACCGAGGGATTAAAATATCAGTCGCAAGGTTCAAACTGTTGTCCTTATGGAGGATGTTAACTTCCGGCTCTCTGAGTTCTTGGATTTTGAGTTTGCTCTAACAATGTAACAATTAAGTCAACTAGTGGGCACTGGTCTGAGGACCAGGATATGGGAGTTCACTGTCCTTCTTTCTGCCTCCCCATTTTTATCTCGTATTTCCAGATCGCACATTTGGCGTGCCCCTCTGCAGACTTGAGCGCCGTGCCTCGTCCAAAAAGATGCCGAGTGAGGAAAACACAGAGGACAGAGCTTTGTGATGTTTTGCTACAGCCTCTACATTTTTAAATTTATATATTTTTTTATTTTGTAGATTCAGCCTCTCTTTTTTTATTTATGAAAGTCTCAGTCAAATTTTATACAATGTGACCTTATTGATATCCGGAAACTGGAATAAAAGAGGAAAACATCGTTTCAGCCTTCAAAGAGCTTGCGGGAAGGAGAGTATGTGTGAGTGTGGGATGACGGGGATAAGGGCTGGGGGAACCCAGAGGGTGAGGGGTAGGGGAAGTGGTTAGGTGAGGAGATAAATAGCCACAGTTCAAAGCACAGAGAGCGTTTACCAAAGATGTGCAAAATGCCTCAGGTTTCAAAAGAGGGAAGGATTGCACTTGATTATGAAAGTTCAGGGTGGATTTACGAAAAAAGCACATTCCTTGCTTCTCACATCACTCTGATCATCATTCCTGTGTCTGTCCTCCACAGCTGTCCTTCTGGAGTTCTGACCATCACCTTCCCTGACCGTAGCCACCCACCAACCCTGAGACATTCTTCCACCTTCGGCACCTAGCCGATCTTCTTTCTCTTTTACCAGCTTATCCTCCTCAAAATCTCTAACAATCATGTTAACATTCCAGTAGGCTGGTTCCGCCATTCCTTATCAACTCCAAACTCAGCTACCCACTCACGGAGTCATACTTTAGCCTTCATCACCACTTGACATTGTTCCACTCCAATAATGCAAACAGGAATTTTTCTGTTGGATGATGTCCCTGACCCAGCTTCCATTTCCCTTGCCATCTTCCAGTTGACAAACTCGTTCTTTGTCACCATCGTGATCTTCATTTTATCCCTTGATCCTTCACAATCACCTACTATCTCCACCCCAATTTTGGCTTTAGTTATTTTCTTCCTTAGCCTGGAGTTAGCACGTTCTTCCCAGGTAGAATCCCTTGCCATGCTGCATTATACCCCTGTCCACCTTCAACTGCCTTGCTTTAGTGAGAACTTCGTAACTACACTTCCAATAGATTCACATTCCGAGTTGTCCCATACTTAAAGTGTTCCATTCACTTGACCAAGTATGAGCCTTTTGTTTTCAATTTCAATTAAATAAAATTAAAAATGTATTTCCTAAGCCATGTGTGGCTGCCACATTGCATAGTGCAAAATGGATGGTGCGATGCTCTCTCTAGCCTCACGTCTCTCAGTGTCTTGAGTCTTGCTCTTCCTTCACTAGGTTGTCCAAGGAAGACACACCTAGCCTAACCACCCTATCCTCATTGCTTCTCTAAGCCCTCCCTGCCAACCTCAGGATCTTGTTTAATTTATTAGTCCCCCTACTCCCCATTCTCATCCCCACCACTGGTTTCTCCTTTTCCGGATTTCTTCCCCCTTTTTTTGTATCAGTGGTTCTACAGGCCAGAAGCATCAGCATTACCTGAAATCTGTTAGAAATATACTCCTCATCCCACACCAACTGAATCAGAAGCCCTAGGGGTGGGGCCCAGCTGCCTGTGTTTTCACAAGCCCTCCAGGTGACCCCGGGGCACATTGCAGTTTGAGAACCACTGGTTTATAGCCAAGGGCACTTGAAAGAGACACAGAAAATAATCTAAGTGGCTACCTCTGGATAGTATGGGGGAGCAGGGGATGAGGGGGGTGAAAGAAGGCTAGAAGCAAGACTTTTTACATAGTTATTATTTTGAAGTCCTTTAAAGTAAGTGTTGGATTCAGTTGGTTTTTTTCTTTTTTTAGAAAGGGAGGATATTTACAATATATTGATACAGTCTTTTTCTTCTCTTTCCCACCCCCATTTTGTTTCATTTGGTCTTGGATGGGGTTTGGACCTTAATAAATTTTAAAAGATCTCCAGATAAACCTTAAAGTACACAATTAAATATGTTTTTTCCACAGAATTGTGCAACCATCACCTCAATTAATTTTTATAACTCTGTCATCAATCACTCCAGAAAGAAACCCCATACCTATTTCCGTTGTCCCCAACCTCGCCCCCCGATGTGTATTATTTTTTAGATGGACATTTTATTATTCACAATTTAAGAAATAATATCATTAACCATGATATACTTAGGTAAAAAATATTTTTCAGGCATTCATATTAATTTTGGCAAAAAAAATATATCTCTCTGGGTCATGATTACTTCCCTAGGACTAAAACTTTTTTTTTTTTTCACTTTTCAAAATACACAAAATATGCAGAGTTTTCACAAGCCCTCCGGGGACTTTCTGAAAACAATAGTCAAAGCTGCTTTTGACCTGGAAGTGAACTGGATCCTCAACATAAAGAGAAAAGGATCTCTTCTTATTCCCAACCACTAGCAAATATCCAGATTTACACGGGGGGAGGGAGATACGGAAGCAAGTCAGGGAATGCTGAATGCAGGCCTCCACCCAAACCAAACCAAACCAAACTGGGGGGAAGCGGGGCCCAGAAGCTTCCTTGGACTCAGACTACGCTGCCTATCCTAGGAGAAGGCCGGGGAAAGCCACTAGGACAAACAAAAGAGCGGAATATTTAACTCAGCCTTGAAGGGAACTTTTCCAAACAGCGCCTGCCTTGATCTCCTAGGGCCAGAGGATGATAAAATGGTTTGTGGGTTCTGGCTGGTGCCACAGGGATGAGAGGCTGCGCATGCCCCCCCACCCCTCCCCACTCGTCTCTGAGATGGCTTTGTTCTTCCCAGCCCTGGGGGCTTGTGTTCCATGGGAGGCTAGGACAGTTTTTGTTATCGACCAGACATATCGGTTTCAATGACAATCATCCTCCTAAATACGCACATGATTTCTCACGATTTTCTCCTTTGCTCTGAAAATGTAAGTTTTAAAGGGGAAGGATATGGGTAAGAGAAGAAAAGGACTATATCAACAGGGAAGTTATGCTCGATAAATGGTGACCCACAGAATTATCTCTAAACTGATTGCATAGAGTTTGCTTCCAAAATCATGTGCACGTGAAGAAATACAATTCTTCAGTGCAGGCGCTAGGAATCTTAACACAGGTTGCTGCATAAAGAATCTTGAGACGAAAGATATAGTAGGTATCTTGGTTGGGGAGGGAAATACCACATGCAATGCAATGAAATGAGTAAGGAGGGTGGTGAAGGGCAAAGGAAAAAAAAAATCCCTAGCTAATAACATGTTCTTTCCTTCCTTCCTAACACAATGACCCACGTGACTTAATGAAGCCAGTGAGTTCTGAAGCTGATGTAAAAGTTCCAAAAAAAATACTCCTCGGCAGAGGCCCCTGGGTAAATGGTGTCATTTCTAATTTCTCCAGTTCCTGTGATTTAGAGCAGACCCAGGATCTGAAATTCACACCAGCTCTTTGTGCGCCGGGGCCGGGGCGGCCAGGGCCCCGGCCGGAGGAGCAGGAACGCAGACTTCCTATGTAATTTCACCACCGCGGCCCTGCTTTGTCTCACGTTTAAAATAATTTGCCAGGTAAAAATAAACTTCTCAGAATCACAGAGTGAAAAATGTACTTAACAATTCAATCCTCGTAAGTTTGGGATTGACAGAGAAAGTGCAGCTGAGGCTAATTAAATTACCCAACATGTATGAATGGTGGTTTCACTGGTGAGTTTATTAATTCACATCGTTATCATTGTTATTATTACTACAACTCTGTAAATTACGCTTTTCATGAGATAGCAGAACGTGCAGGCCACTCTCTCTGTTATACCCTGCTTAACTGGTTCCTGAGTACCATTCTTAGAAAGCAAACCTCATTTGTCCCAAGTCCCACATCCCCAGATGGCATGTTCTGAGTTATTTGTGTTTATTACTCTTTGGAAATCATTAAAATCTACAAAGAATTTTTTATTTCCTTCTGCTTTTGCCAATAATTCTCACAATAGAAAAAAATATGGTTCATGGTGTCAGCCCCTTGCAGGGTAGTTCCCCTGCGCTTAACTGATTTGCAAAACTCAGACTCCCAGGTTTAAATCCAGCGGAATCACAACAGCTCTTTACCCCTTTAGGACAATTTCTGGTATATATAGGGGAGTTTCATGCAGTCAGATTGACACCATGTTATTAAAAATCAATCGCTAATTGTATATGTGCTCATTTGCCCAATCATTTTGAACAAATTTTAGAAGACAATTGAAACGAGCAAAATTTAACTGACAATACATTACATAAGCATGCCAAGTCTTCTTGACTCAGGAAGAGTTTTCCGCATTTCTAGAAGACATTTCCTAACTCTAGGGTAAAACAGTTTTGACTTCCAGACCTTATTACTCAAAGTGTGGTCTCTGAACCAGCAGCACGGGCATCACCAGGAGCTTGTTAAAAATGCAGACTATCAAACCCATCCCAGACCTGCACTTTATCACCGTCCCCAGCTGATTCAGAGGCACATTAGAGTTTGAGGAGCACTGGCAGAGTATGGTGGAGGAGAGAGAGGGGCCTTCCCCTGTGCCACCCACCAGCAGCACCCACCAGCAGCACCCTGCTGCCATGATTTTCTACACCAATAATATATATTCCCATACTGAAGAAGCTTGATGCAATCTGTCCAATATCTATCTCAAAATAAATGACACAAATGAAACATCTATTGCCAAGATGGTCTATTCCATAACTCCTGCTGGTTTGGAGGAAACAATGAAGTGTGTTTGGTGGTAATTAGATAACTGACCTCATCTCCTATGATATAATTACCTTTCCACTCCACGTCCCAAAGACCGCTAATGTTACCTAAGGAAAACGTCATCAGACTATGGTGACCTGCAGATATCCCCTTTCCCCCTCCAAAGACTGTTCTAGAAACAAAAAAAAAGGATAAAATATCGCACAAAATAAAAAAGTTTTAAATTAAAAATATTAATTTGTAAAGTAAATAAATGCTGATTTCAAATCCACTTTCTTCCCTACCATGAAGGTCTCCCTGAATTTCATACCATGCAAAAGTAGCCTATTTTAGGAGCTACTTCTATAGGTAGCAACATTGTATAATTATTTGGTGGATCACAATTACAAAGTACTTCTGCATATTGTGATGAGAGTTCTCTTTTAATTTTTATCTCAAATTAAGAAAAAATAATATTCTTTCCCTCCTAAAGATATTCAAGCCAAATAATTTGACATTTTAATAATCATAAGTATGACAAAATTCCTTGCATTAGTAAAGAACCTACACTATTTTAGTTCTTAGGAAAAAAAGAAAAGAAATTTTAGTTCTTGAAAAAGCGTTTTCATTTGGAATTATTTTAAGCACAATAAGTAGCAGTTCCTAACAGGATCATTGCTTTACAGAAATGGTTTTCCGAGTGTTTCACACTAACTTCAACCATCTTGGGGAGATACAAATAAAATGTTTTCCATGTATAGTAACTGTGATCCTCTTCTAAAAACATATACACCCCTTGGGTTGAAAAATGCCCTTGGTGATAGGTACAGGAAGAGCTTTCTCTGTGGCGCTAAGGCATTCTGGAGGACTGTGGAGGAGCTCTGGGGGTCCCTAGCTCCTAGCACAGATACTGTCATTCTGCTTCCTCTTTCACAGAAGACATTACTTTACTAAAGCAAAACTCTCAACTCATACTCATGGATATCTACGGACACTGAGATTTGGCTTGTGCAGAGTTGGTCCTAGGGTGGCTGCTCTTCCTGGCTCCAGCGGATGTTTACAAATGCAGCGTGGCGATGGGGGAAGACTGAGATTTTGGTGGGGGTTGTCTCCAGTGCTGAGGAAGGGCAGGGTTGCAAGGAAAGGCTCCTCCTTGGCTTGTGTGGACTGAGAGAAACAGCCTAGAGAGCAGGGGAGGGGAAGAGAGGAGTGGGATTGCAGTGGGTGGATGGTGGTGGAAGGAAGGCAGCAGGGAGGGAGTCAGCAAGAACTTAAGAGAATATGGGGAAAGGGTTGCTGCTCCGGTCAGGGTTAGGGTGGGCTACAGGATAAGACGGTGCCCAGGTAGCAGCAGAGGGTGTTCACGTCCATTATAGGCAAGGTACCATGGAGGTCTTATCTAGGACACTGGGTCCAGGACTGCTGGACGGGGCTAGAATGAGGGTCATAATCCCATGGAGTGGTTCTAGGAAGTCCGCTCAAGAGCATGGTGGGGAGACAAGAGCACGTTCTTAGTTAGGGCCTGGCGGGGACGGAGAGGGGATGCAACCACCGCAGGCGCCTTGGGAATATCAGAGCCCTAATGGATGCAAAAAAATCCAGTGACCCTCATTCCCAAGGACGCACTTTCTCCAGTGGTCGAAGGCCAGGAAAAATTCAGTGTAGCCTTCCTAAGCAGATGTCATCCTGTGGAATTCCACCCGAAATCCTAAGGGAGCTGGAGAAATATCGGTCTATTACAGAGGCAAAAGGACACCTAGGAGTAGACTCAGAAAAGCTGAGATGGGACCATGAGTAGCCAACGGCAGATGCAAAGAGGTGGAGCTGTGTAAAATTAGAACAGCCTATGTGGTGTGCGGTGAGGTAAAAAGATTCCTAGTTCTGCTAAGTTGAACTGGGTCTTGAAAAATACGAGAATTGTGGGCTGAAGGGAAAAGGAACATTTACGTAGCACACGGATTTTTTTCAGGCACTCTTCTAGATGCCCACAAGGAGTAAAATGTTTACCAAAATCTGGATCTATAAAGTGTATCATAAAACTTAGCTATTAGGGTCAAGAAAAAGCCCATCTTCTAGCGATTTTAGTATCTTGGAGCTAAAAGACACATTGGAGATATTATTGTGGGTAATTGTAAGGAATAAAAAGATGACCTAGTAAAACAACATGAAAGCACTTTAAAATTATAAATATGGAACACAGATATGAAAATTTATCCTCTGTTAGGAAAAATAAAAATGAAGTTTCTCTGTGTGAGATCCAGTCGACTGGCTTTGGTTGAAAATGCACAATAATTGTTCATATGTCTATCAATCTTTGAAAGAAAACTTCCTGAGAGTTGAAATAAGAATACATGACAAGGATCAGAACATGAAGATGCTCAGTGTTAAAGAAAGTTTAACATTTACCCTATTATTACTGATAGCTAATATGGGAAGAATATAGACATTTCAGCGTTTCTAAAAAATATTGTGAATGGCAATCCTATACACCTTCTATATCTATTAGAATCAAGGTACTATTTAATTCCCAGTGTTTTTATCACCTTGGATTTTTACAGATCTAATTGAAATGCCATCATCTCCTCTTTGAAGACTTCCTTCATTCTTTTGGGAAGTTAGTCTCCCCTTTCTCAGGATCTCACAGTCTCTGCTTAGCTCCCCGTTGTAACATTGTTAGTTACCTATTAGGTTTTGAGTTCCTTGATACAGGGACTATGTTATTACATCCTTAAAGCCTGGCAGTATGTAGCACACCCTATTAATCAATAAATATTTGTTAAATACATGAATAAAAAAGCAAGTTGAGAATGTGAGATGTGTGTGCTAAGTAAGACCAACTGTATAGACTCAATAACTAAGCCAAATGTAAAATTTCAAATACTCGTAGAAGACTCTGGGGAGGTGTTTCCATGGCTAAGTCCCTCCTCCTTCAAGTGTTGGTTTAAGGGTCATTATCTTGCTACCTTGAGCATCCCCACTAAAATGGAACATGCCCACCCTAGCCTCCCACTCTCATTCCTCTCCTACCCTCTTCTATTTTTCTAGTGTTTGCTCATTGTGTGTCTTCTCCAACAAAAAGTGAATTCTATGAGGGCAAAAGTGTTTTTTTTCTGGTTTGTTCATTTCTATATCCTAAATATCTAAAACAGGAGCAGGCTCGTAATAGAGGCTTAAAGCATATTTGCTGAATTAATGTAGCAAATAAGAACCTGGTCAAAAGAATTTGTGTGTGTTTTGTTGACTGGGGAAAGTAGACTCAAAGTTTTAGATGAGTTTATAGATTTTTACTTTAGTGCCTTAGAAAAGAGGTGAATCTTACCACCTTTACGATAAGCATCAAATGTCAAAATATAAGACACATCCAACATTAGACATTACAAGTCAAGGCAGTACATTTTGTTATAGATGTTTCATAGGATAGAGCTAGCATAAAGCTTTTGAAGAAACAATAATAGTTATTTCTGATGAACTATTTTTAGGCTCACACCTTAGGGTGCCATATTTTCTCTCTAAGCTGTTTAGTTGAAGGCTTTTACATAAATATAATATATTTATTATTTAGTACTTGCTGTTTTACAGCCATTATTGAGGCTAAATCCACTAAGAGAAAGAGATATGACCTGCGTTTATGATGTCTATTCTGTTGTGAAATTTTAGTAAAGAAATCCACACTGTCAAAAGTCATTTCCCAATCCTGCAGATACACACACACGCTCCCTTCTCTTATCTCTTCATCACTCGATATTTGAGTTCCCTGTCATAGACCATGGTGCTGGCCACTAAGAATGTCAAGAGCGATAAGTGACTGTTTCTGCTCCATTCTGTTGGGGAGATGGAACGTGCCCATAAATAGCACAGGGGAGCTGGGCTGAGGACCATAGGGGTAGTAATTTCAGAGGAGGAAGCGCGAGTGAGAGTTGGTGGAGGTTAAGGTGGAGGAGTTAGAATCTGATCTAAGTTTTGAGAGGATTTGGCAAATGAAAATGAAAGAATTTTTTTTTTTTTTTTTTGGCCAGCCACATCTTCTAACTGGTCCTCTGGCTTATCACAGGGGAAAGCCCTCAGTCTCTTAATGATTCTTGATTTTTTTTTTTCCCTGTACAACAGTTGTGAGTATGCTCTACCATTCAATGTGCTGACTCCCTCATTTGTTTTACCTGAATGGAAATGAAAAATGTTTACATTGAAACTTTGGAGTGCTGCTCCCCACCCCCCAGCTCTTCTCTCATAATCCCTCAGGTGAACTGTTCCTTAACTTTCTTTACTGGGGAGCATTTCAAAATGGTGCATGTTCATTGTCACCAACATTCCTGACTGGTAAACTGATAAATGAATCACCCTGTTGTATTCCTTGCACCTGCGGGAGGCTGTCTTCTCTCACGTGCTTAGCCAGAGTGGAGTAGATGCATCTGCTTTACAAGTTAACCGACAGAATTTGTTTATAAACCCACTGAAGAGCTAAATGAAGCAAACTGCATTATCGTGCTTGCTAATTACATTTCATTTCAGCTGAAAGCTTATTACAGCTACAGCCTGAAAACCTGACTTTTTAATTTTGTTTGCATCTACTTCTGCTTTTACTTCAGGCCCCGGAAGACATTTTCCTCATGAAACTAAGGAGGGTTAAAACAGTTGACTGCAGGAGACTGTGGAGTTGGTTAATATCCCCTCGACTGTGTTTGTTAATAAGAAAAGGCCTTTACTCTTGGTATGGAGAGGCATCGCTTTCTGTACTAATGGACTCCGCAGATATCCAGAAGGAGAGGGTATCTTCCTCTGGCCTTTAACTCACTACTTCCTGAGCAGAGGTTACATTTCTTAATAGATGCATGGGACTGTGAGGGCAGAACAAGCCGATACCCAAAACCACAGGTATCTGAACAAGCCATATTCTTAAAGCTGTCATGTCAACTAAGATGGGCTTTCCCCCTTTCTCATCAAAGTGAAGTTGTGCCCAGCGTCCCTCTGACCGCTGGTTCTGTGCGTATTCAGGAACGGCAGGGGCCATGCTGGCCTCAGCTCCTTTGCTAGTTGGCCTTTCCTACCTCTCCCCTGAAAAACAGTTTTCTCCTTCCAACATCTCTATCAGTCCACAATAGTCAAAAGTTGTCATCACCTTCTACAGCCTTGTACAATAATCACCTGCAAAGTCCCCGTACTGTATAGTGACCCATACCTTGAGGCTATTTAAATTACTATATTCACTTACAATTTCTCTCTGATAAAATGAGAATCCCCCAAGCTCGTGTATTGTGGGTACTTCTTCCTTCGTTTCTTCATCCTGCCAGGCCTAGAGACGCTACCTCAGAAGGTCATAATAGCCTTTCGATGGCGAGATATGCAGCAGGCACCGAGCTACACCAAGGCCTCCTCATGTTCATCACATATCTCCCTGTACAGCAATTTTCAAAGTTCGTGGGGTCCCCTTCAAGAGATCTATGGTGTCAACACAATTTCCATAAAAATAATGTGTTGTCTTCCTTTTTTACTGCAAGGATGATGCAAAAACTATGGTGGGTAAAAGTGACGCTGTCTTGGTCTCAATAGATGTAATGACACCAAAATGCTAATAGTTGTATTTTTTAATCACCATGCCTTGCAGAAAAAAAACAAACCCAATGCCACTTAAGAATGTCTTTGATGAAGTAGTAAAAATTATTTTATTAGACCTCAACCCTTGAATATAATTTTTTTCACTGTGGCAAAATGGGGAGTATCTATAAAGCAGCGTTGCCGCATGCTGAAGTGTAGCATGTGCCTGTGCAGACTGAGTTGAGAGCTAAAGTAGCTGGGGGTTTATTTTTTTGTTGTTGGTTTTTTTTTTAATAGAATGCCATTTTTGCTTGAAAGACTAACTGACAAACGCCAGTTTTTCAGACTTGGGTATTTGGCAGACATTTTGTCAAAAATGAACAAAGTGAGCTTGTCACTCTAAGGAAGACAACTGACAGTATTTATTGCCTTCAATAAAATATGAGCTATCAAGCAAAAATTAGAATTTTAGAAAATTCCTATCTGCCACTGTGAGCTTGACAGCTTCCCAACACTTACAATACTTACAGGCTTTTCTAATAAGACTGGTGGGATATTAATGAATGTGATTTGTTGATACTGTATTATGAAATGTGTCAACATTTAGAAACTCTGTATAACTCAGTGAAGCAACATTTTCCAAATGACCAATACAAACTAAGACGTGAGTAAGAGACCCATTCAAAGTGCAAAATAGACCAACAAATTCTAATATATTGGTATAAAGAGCTCATCGATAGGGTTTTAGATTCTACTGGCAGATGCTACTCTGTATCCTTTAAGAAACAGACACTTGCTGAGTTTGGGAGTAGTGTCAAAGAATAATCACAATTATCCAAAAAGGCTATGAAAATACTCCTCCCTTTTCCAAACACATATCCATATAAGGCTGGATTTTCTTTATATTCGTTACAATATACCACACCAGACTGAATGCAGAAACAGATATGACAATCTAGTAATCTTGTAGTAAGATATTAAAGAGATTTGCAAAAATTAAAAATGTCACTCTTCTCACTAAATGTTTTTGGTTTTGAAAATAGAATTACTTAGCATTAAAGTATGGTTCTAACACTATGTTGTGGGTTTATTGTTATTATTAAATAATGAGTGAATAAACAAATTTAATTTTTTTCATTTTATTTTTTAATTGTCTTTTTCCATTACCATTTATCCCCCTTATACTCTTCTTACGGAATTTGTTTTTCCCTGACTGGCTTATTCACTTAGCAAAATGTTCTCCAGGTCTATCCATGCTTTTGCAAAGGGTAAAATTTTCTTCTTTTTTACGGCCAAGTAGTATCCCATTGTGTAAGTGTTCCATAGTTGTTTTATGCACTCATCTATTGATGGACACTTGGGCTGCTTCCATATCTTGGTGATTATAAGTAATTCTGCAATGAACGTAGGGATGCTTATGTTCTTTCAAATCAGTGTGTTGCATTCCTTCAGATATATTCCCAGAAGGGGAATTGCTGGCTTATATGGCAATTGCGTTTTTAATTTTTTGAGGTATCTCCATACTGCTTTCCACAGTGGCTGCAGCAGTCTACATTCCCACCAACGGTGCAAAAGGGTTCCCCTTTCTCCACATCTTCACCAGCCTTTGTTATTTGTTGATTTATTGATGATAGCCATTCTGACAGGTGTGAGGTAATATTTCATTGTGGTTTTAATTTGCATTTCCCTGATGATTAATGAGGATGAGCATCTTTTCATATGTCTGTTGGCTATCTGTATGTCCTCTTTGGATACGTGTCTATTCAGGTCCTTTGCTCATTTTTTAATTGGATCGTTGTGTTGTGACCTGTCAAGGGTACGCAGGTTCGTGAGATTTGGGTAGATGAAAGAATATTCATGGAGCTGTTGAGATGTCTGACATGCTTTTATTCAGGTGTGTGTGATCCATGCATGCTGTAGGCTGTATGACACAGTGCATGTCACCTGTCCTTTCTGCATGTCTGTGTCTGTGCGCGTGCGCGCACACACACACACACACACACACACACACACACACACTGAGAAGCTCCTACCTCCTTAAATACTAGCACAAACAAAGCCAGCATCAGGCCAAAAGGTGAAGTAACAAAGCATGAGCTGTACATGCGAGGCCACTTCACGTTATGGGAATCATTTATCGGACCCAGACTCAAGGCTATGAGAACACTTTATCAAACCCATTAAAGGTTGTGAGAAACTGCTTACCTCTCATTACCAGACACCTGGGTGAGGAAGCCAGACTGCCTCCACTTACCCTACATTTGTTTTTTTGGTGTTGAGTTTTTTTGGCACATGCCTGGTTTGCAGGTTCCATCCCTGGTGCGAGTGAGTACTGTCCCCCATTCCAGGTGTGTATCAGAAGCAACCAATTGATGTTTCTCTCTCGCAGTGATGTTTGTCTCTCTTTTCCTCTCTCCCTTCCTTGCTCTCTAGAATAGTGAAAAAAAATATATACTCAGGTGAGGTTAAAAAATTTTTTTATTACTAATATGGTAGATACTAATAGTTATAACCCATGTAAATAAAATTTCTTTGGGATTATCACTAAATTTTAAGGGTGTAAAGGAGTTGTAAGACCAAAAATTTGAGGACTTCTGCCTTATATCACACCATGGTTTGTTAGAAAATAATGATGGTTATTGTCTAACTTATATTCTCATTTCAAGGTAGTGATTTACATATAAATGTTTTGTATTTGCATGTATGGCAATAAAATAGACTAAATTTTGAAAATTTTATAGTATATCTTAATAAATGATCTATATAAAGTTGAATTTGTGAAATCTGTTGTAAACCCAAGAATAACTGTCCTAGACCACTGAATTTTTCAGTATATTAAAAATAATCATTTAGCCCTGGCTGGTATGGCTCAGTGGATTGAGTGCTGGCCTGAGAATCGAAGGGTCGGGGTTCTATTCCCAGTCAGGGCACATGCCTAGGTTGGGGGCCAGGTCCCCAGCAGGGGAAGTGCAAGAAGCAACCACACACAGATGTTTCTCTCCCTCTTTTTCTCCCTCCCTTTCCCTCTCTCTAAAAATAAATAAAATCTAAAAAAAAAAAATCACTAAAAAAATTTTTTTTTATCCTCACCTAAGGACAGTTTTTCATTGCTTTGGCTCTTTCATTGCACTGATTCTTTCCTTGGCCATGTTTAGCCCATCTTAAACATTTTAAATTTCTATATGGTGTTCTTGATTTTTAGCATTTCTTTTTTATTCTTTCTTAGACTTTCCATCTCTCTCGGGTCCTGTCTATTCAGGTCCTTTGCTCATTTTTTAATTGGATTATTGTGTTGTGACCTGTCGAGGGCAGACGGGTTCATGAGATTTGGGCAGATGAAAGAATATTCATGGAGCCGTTGGGATGTGGGGATCCTCTTAAGACTGCTACATAAGATTATAAAGACATAAAAATGAATCTATCCATTCAACAGATTGTTGTTTTTTTTTGTCTCCTACAATGTGCCATATATACTATATACACCCAGAGGTAGCAAACAGGAAAGAAATGCTGCAAAAGCCAAAATGTTGCCAGTGGTCTTCCTGATGGTGAAATTATATAGGTGATCAGCATTTTCTTATTTATGGTTTATGCCAATTTCTAAAATGTCTATAAAATATGTATCACTTTTCTAATAAATTTTAAGCATTTAGATAAGAATTATGTTTATTTTTTTATCTATATGAACTTGAATATTTTTTTAATTTTGTTTTTCCACTTTTGCCCAAATATCGTAGTTCATGCATCATAGTATGAACATAGGGAAGTAATTTACTCCTGGTTCCCATATTCCAGGTTCATCCTAGGCGAGGCAATTCCTGGGGCAAGGCTTTCTAAGCAGAGGAAACAGCATCGAGAAGCCACAAGACCTAAAACACGTGATGACTTTGTGGGACCGCCTGCACGCCTACACTGCCGAAGCAGAGAGGACCCGCGCGTTGGGCCGGCTGTGTTCCATGCTCAGGAGCCTGGAGGTTTCCTTTTGGTAATGAGGAGCCACAGAGGAGTTTTCAACCAGGAGGTGACACGGTCAGACTTCCTTTCAGAAAGATTGTTTTGGTGGCACTATGGAAGACAGAAATAGGGAAATGGGATAGGAGGATTTCATCACTCACCTAGGCAGTGACCAGAAGGGAGGTGGGAACGGGATGGAGAGGACAGGTGTTAGAAATGGCTGAGCAGGCTGCACGGTTAGGCTCACCCTGGCCTCCATCTCCAGCCCTGTGCCAGCCTTAGGATCTCTTGTGTCTGTTTCATAACTTACCATGGGGTTATGCTCTTGTAGGGCCTCCCCGGTCCCACTGGAACCTCTGGGATGGGGAACAGTCAGGAAGTGGATGCACATCTTTCTAGGACTTCCAAATTCATGGCATCTGGGGCTTTTTAAAATGATTCCAAAGGAAATCTGACTCCTGGATCCTGGAGTTACAGAGGTACTGTCCTTTCACCAAGTTGATATTTTTTAAAATTTAGCTCAATGTTTTTTAATTTTCTTACTAATTTTATTTAAGGAGGAGTAACAGCATATTTTTTGAGGGGACACACAAAGATTAAGTGAAGGGAATCAGAAGCTACTCAGAGCTTCTGATGGTTTGGAAGTTGTAGTTTCTAAAGCTGAAGTAGTAAAACTCAATAGCTTGCTAAAATATTGCCACATGAGAGGGAAAAAATTTAAGACCAAGGAATTAGTGGGCTGCCAGCATAAAAGAGTATTTGTTAGCACTTGGCTGGCACTAAGTTTTATGTTATTGCTAACAAGAAGCTGATAACATGATTTCGGAAAGATATTCAAGGCTTGGCAAATACATTTACTTCTCAGTGTTTTATACTTCCATGTGAAATATTTCCAGATAATCTAGGCTTCTTAAACATATATCTTATTTTAGGGCCGTGCATATAACCCTGAACTTTCACTGTTTAATACTTACACATTCCAGAGACAACCCACATTTGGCCCGTACGGTATATGCAAACAATAGGATGAATGTTTCTATTCTCTGCTCTAAATCCTCCAGTTTAACATTTTGACTCTGCAACAGCTAATAAAGCTAAAAAGAGATTGAGGATCCAAATTGTCATGCTTACGTCCTAATGACTGGGCTAGCAATGGATGCTATTGACCAACAAGACACTGCAGCTTAACGGATGCTCTTCCTGCCTCCTTCAGAAACAGCCCTTGAAGAATGAGACCTGAGAATCTAATTAGCTTGCACATTTGTGCCTCATCCTTTGAATCAGCCTGTAGGATGACAGCTGCTCTGCAGACTTCTCTGTTGCTCTGAGGAGAAACAGCTTGCTCTGGCTCCTGGGGCAGGAAGTTGCTCCTTAGCCAAGACTGTCAATCATGTTGAATCTTGGAGTGACCAAAGAGACCAATTTAGATAAGGAGAACCCTACAAATGTCAAGATTTATTGGCCAAACTGCTAAAGGCTGGGGATTCAGAAGTGAATAAGATGGGAAATAAGTAAGATACGGAGAAATGGGTGAAGGTTGTCAAAGGGTACAAATTTCCACTTACAAGAAAAATAAGTCCCCAGCATGGTGACTACAGTTAACAATACTGCATTGTATATTTGAAAGTTGCTAAAAGAATAGTCTTAAAAGTCCTCATCATAAGAAAAGAACTGTAATATGTATGGTGATGGCTATTAACTACGCTTCTTCTGGTAACCATTTCACAATATATACATGTATCTCATCACTGGGTTGTACGTCTAAAACAAACACAGTGTTATATGTTCATTATTTCTCAATTAAAAAAAGAGACAGAAAAGTTGAAATGTGGCAATGGAGGTAGGGGAAATGTTTTACAGGTCTTAGAACTTCAGTGGTGGGGGGGCGGTTACATATTCAATTTAAGCTTCGTAAGGACACAGTAGTATAGTTTACTCATCTTTATCTCTCCTATAGGGCCCAGTACCTTGCACATTTAAAAAAATATGAATAAGATGGTTCCTGTCTTCAAGCAACTCACTATTTGAGGTGAAGTAAATTAGTAAACAGTTGAAATACAAATTATAAATGCTACCCACAGGTTCCTCATCTGTGACTGACTACACACTCCTCACAATCTCAAACCAATTGTCACATTCCTCCTTTTGCTTACATAAGCATCTCTAGAACTTGTGAGGTAATATGACCTTTGAGAAATATTTATATAATTCTTCTCTGTTTTTCACATAAAGAAAATGCTGATCATTTTTGGTATCCACCTCTTAAGCGCCTACAGAAAAACGGCAGCATTCTCTCAAACGTTTTCGGATTTATGTTAAGTTTGACTAATTAATGAGCAGGAGAAAGAAGGATTAATCACTATATAGTTTTACAAGCCATCAGCAACCCAAGGCTCCATTACAAAAGCTGGAACATTCCACAAGCACGAACTTCTTGAGGGCATGGAAGAGATTCTGTTCTGTGACTTGTTTCAGAATGAAATTCTATTCGCCCTGCTTTGCTGATAAATGTGGCTCAACAGAACTTGAATTCTTAACAACGTTAGACAAGGGTGCGAGCCGTTGTCTGAGCATAAGCTGCCACGCCCTAACCCGAAGCACGTTTCCCAGTGGTCATCACCCTCTGCGTTGTTGGTCAGAAGCCAGGGAGTTTATCATCGCTGGTAACCACCTACCCGCGGTGAGTGAACATACTTTCAGTTGTACCTGGCACGAACCTGCAAATTCTCTAAGGCAGATTGCAGCTGAGGAGGCAGAATTGTGAGTTTAGTCTGCAGGAACAGATGAAGTCTTCTATGAACATCTGGTTTTCATTGAGGCAGCAATTACTATATAGCTGTGAGGAAAGCCAGGGAAGACACCCCAACTCACTGAAGCTTGAATATTTAAGCTGAGCCACACATTCATATGCATTTTAGAATTGATGCATCTTACATCTCCATGTTAATTTTTTCTTGATTGACAGCCCAGAAGGCCTCTAGGAATCCTGTCAGCAAAACAGATCCCTTAGAGCTGCTTAAGCACAGCTAGTCTTTTATGTGTGAATAAGAGCTTATAACCTTTGGTTCTGCTTTAGTTCATCTGCTAAGACTCCTGGGGCTGAATAAGTACTGTGGTCAGTTTAGTCCCATGCCACTCACGGTCCCAAGGAAAAAACATAGTGTTGTCACATTTGAAAAGTGGCATATGTTTTCCTAGTAATTACATCTTATATATTTACTATTCAAAACATGCAGGTGTGGGTTTTTGAACAGTGGCCAATGACAATGTGCCTGACTGGCAGCAGTTCCTAAGTGAGTCATGTTTCACTGTCTGTCAGTTTTTATAACTGTTTTCACTACTAATTTAGTTCTGTGATGCAGCGTGCAATTAGTTCTATTATGGAAGCAGCTGTCTTCAGTTTTACAAAGACGCTTTCCCCTTTGGCTTGCACAGATCTTGTTGTGGTTCTGCTGATGTGATGATGGAAGTTGTAAAGCGGTACCTAGATGAGCCACAGTGGGCCCAGATCTTCCACACACATAGGATTCTCACTCACTCACAGCTACTCTTGTGCTGTTTCTCACAGCTCCGTTAAACAGGGGATCGAAGGGAATTTACTCCTTGCAAGACATGTCCTGGAGACATTGGTCAGCATTCTACTTGTGCTCCCTACAATCCTGTTGTTAACATAAAAATTCTATTTGTAAGAGATATATCAGATCAAAGTTGAGGTGGGAGGTATAGTGGGCAGAACAAGAGTGTTGTATTTGGTTCACTAACACAGAGCTATGATTTTAAGGAACCAAGAGGGAGCCTGAATGCAGCAAATGCTAACACGTAAACAAGAGGAGAATTGGATTTAATGTTTACAGCTGGATGGGATGTGATACTATGCTATGGCTTTGAAAAAATATTCTATCCTCTCAAGAGTTTCTATGCTTTCAATTTTCAATCTCAAATCCCATCAGACATCTGGAATTCTCCAGGAAACATAGAGTGATGCCCGGTCCAAGCCTATCTGCCCTGACTAGTGCTAATAGTTTTAACTCAAATTTAGATGATAGTGTGTGTCTCCATAGAACATAGTAACTAAGCATAGCGGAGCACGTTATTTTAAACTGTTCGCTAACATACACTGGCTCATTCAATCCTTTCCGACATAAAGATTCTGTCATCTCGGTTTAACACATGAAAATCTACCTCAGAATAAAAGTAGGTTACCCAGTATCAATCAATAAGAAGGGTTACGAAGGTTTACCAGTTCCAAACACCATGCTCCTTATCCATTTTTAAATAAGTGTAATAGCTTCTTTCGGATCTTGATGAAATCTGTGTCATTCCAGCGGACTAGGGCTTCCTGGGCTCTTGCCTTGTGGATCCTGGTCTGGGACCGAGGTTACCCGGGAAACGTAGTTTTTAAATAGACAAATGAGGGGTTCCGGAAGCGCTTCTTGCCTCTTCCTGTTCCTGCTCACCTTTACCTTCACATTCACTCCCTGCCTTGCGAAATCTCTTCCTCCTTTTCCTCCTGCTTCTCTTTCTTTCTCTCTGCAGTTTTTCAAGAAACAGCTAGGTCAAGCTCTTCACTTTCTTCTTTAAGTTCTCTGCTCCATGCCTGCACCCATTCCATCTGTCCTCCTTCTTCATCACTTTCTTCATCTAAGGAGCCTTGCCACATTTATAAGCAATTCTGAAGTAAACATTTATATACATGCAAATATATATGCAAACCTAACTGGTTATTTCCTTAGAATAAATTCTGAGAGTTAAAATATCTGGATCCAAAGGTATGCACGCTTTAACTTTTGATAAATACTGACTAATTGTTCCACCACAGAGGTTGTACCCAAATTGTAAAGCCCTCAAAAGTATATTAGAGGAATTTTTATTGTACATTTTTGTCAAACTGTATATTATCCACCAAATTAAAAAAAATTACTGTCTTTCCTAATGAGGTTTAATTTTTCCATATACTTATTGGCCATCAAAATATCTTTAGTAAAGTACAATTAATGCCTTATAGTATATTTTTCTATTGGGCTGTTTTATAGTACTAGTAATATTTGACATGTCAAGACTATCAACCCTGTGTCTGCCTTTATGTTCCAAATATGTCTCCCCTTTAAAAAAAATCTTACTTTTAATTTTTTGCCATGTGGGCATCTTCACGTTTTACATCATTAAAATTATTAAGAGTTTCCTTTATGATTTCCTTTATGGTGTCCCGATTAGTTTTCTAATCCTTTCTATCTTATCTCATTTAAAAAAGCAAAATCACCTACATTTTATCCAAGTACTTATAGAATTTTATTTTTCATTATTAACTCAATCTTTCAGAGCTCCTATGTGTGATAAGACTCCTACATCATAATAATAGATATATCAAGTAATCTATTATTTCCACTTGATTTTAAATAATACTTTATCATAAATAAATTCCTATATATTTTAATATGTTTCTGTACCTCTTCTTTTGTTGATCTAGCTGTCTATTCCTAACCTACTTATTATAGATTTAGTTACTCATTTAAAAAACAATTGGAACTTTCATAGTTATATTACTACATTAATTCTTCAAGATAATTAGAATAAATATGTAAAGTTCCATTCAGCAAAATGTTTATTATTCAAAAGAAAACTTCCACACAACTGCTCGGTTTGACGCCATCGAGCCAGGGCCGGGGAGCTCAAGTCCATCTACTGTCCACCTACTGGATCCCTGCTGCAACTTTCGAGGAACACTTTGAGAAGCCACTGCTCTGAGGACCCCTCCTGTTCTACAGGACGTCCTGACCCGTCAGCGAAGGGCATGGGCAATCGGAAACAGGAGGCTCGTGGTCTTTATTCTGTCCCGATGCCCTTGGCCCCCCTACAACATGGCGGAGGCTCCCACACCTTTGTACGCCTATCCCCTCTGCTGCTGCTTCCTGCAGGTGCTTTGGGTGCAGGTGCTCATCCATCACGACTTGATCTCCCCTACCCTTTTATCTGCTTTTCAGCCGCCCGAAGTAATGTCCTTATTGCTTGAACATCTGTTCCACATTTAAGTATTTTCACTTAACAGTAGCTTTGGAACCATTTAAGTAACTAACCATTTCCATACTCAGCTGAAGAGAATATAAAATGTGAACATTAAAGATGTGCTATAGATGGAGAGGTGACAAGTATGGGGAGACTCACTTTCCCTGGGTAAGAGGGGAAAGCTCTGTGGTGGTCTAAATTTCTCCAGTTAACATTTACATGTCCTCACCATCTGAGGTGGAAAAGGAATCCACCCTTATAACTATGTCTGGTAAATTTGTGTTATCATTATTCATTAAAAGGGACAGAACATTTACTTCTTTTTACATCTATAGAATGATTAGGAAGGCCCGGTTATTGTTACTTAATGAGCACACATTCCAGTCCCTCCTGGTAAATTCGAATTGAGATATAAGTCATTTCATCACTTATGATTCCTATGGGCCACATATAATTCTTTAGTAAAATTCAAGTTTAGAGAGAGTTAAATGCAAAGTTGTCCTTCCCTAGTCATAATTAATTTAAAGAATATGCAATACAAATTAAAATTCACATTAATTTGTTAAAGTAAGGCAATTGAACATATATCTTAGTGAGAATTTGTTAAAAATAAGTTAAAATGCTTTCCATTCATTCACTTATTATTCATTCATATTTATTAAATGTCTAATATTAAGTATCATTCCATGTGCTGAGGATATAGTGTTAGGGACATATTGCAGAGGGAAAGTTCATGTTCTCATAAAGCTAGTTCACTGGGGAGAGATTTAAAAATTGATGCACAATAAGAGAAATATCACACACTGAGCAATAAGTGCTATACTAAGAATTAAAATGGAATAACATGATAGACATTGCCTCCTTTGGATTGGACGATCACAGAAATTTCTCTGTGAACATGACTTTAAGCCAAAATATGAATGAAAAAGGGAGCCATCCACATGAATCTTAAGAATCTTCCAGGTAGAAAAACTGGAAGAGAGCCGTGTGGTGGGGAAAAATTTGGTGAGTTTTGTAAGGTCACTCTGACTGGAATACAGAGAACAAAAGGAAACAGTACAAGATGAGTTCCAATAGATAGTTAGGAGCCAGATCACAGAGGACTTTGCGAACTAGATTCAGGAGTTCGAATTTTATACCAAGTATGCAGGGAAGCCATTGGAGGATTACAAATAGACGAGTGACATGTTCTGATTTATGTTTATAGCACTCTGACTGATAAACAGAGAACCGATTAAGAGAAGCAAGATTGAAATAATGGAATAGTGAGAGGGAAAATGATGCTGAGGGCGGGGAAATTTTGTGGGAGGGGTGCTCCTGAGCAGGCAAGAGGCGATATGCAAAAAAATGACCTTAGGACAGACTGCTCATGACTGGAAGAAAAACAGACCAGTTTAGATTCGAATGGGTAAGTGAAGTGGCACTGGAAGAGCTTGGGAGCTCTGTTCCGATTGCTTCTATTTTCAGTGGAATAAGAAGCAAGGTCGACGTGGAGCATGAGGATGGAGAAGGATGTACGAGAAGTCTGAGGAAAGGGAAAAAATATAAATGAGTAACATAGGAGAATAGGAATGAAAATGGTCATGGGAAATACATGATTGCCATGCTGCACAAAAAGTCCCCTTAATATTAATGATCATATGTTAAAAATGAGGCCAGACATTATGGATGTGTTCTTCTTCAGCCAAATTCAGCTACGTATGGGATACATGGAGAATACTGACAATTTGGAATTTACCAAGGTCGATGTGTGTCAAAGCCAGAGGAAAACGAGGGAATTGAGGATTTATACAAGAGGGTGATTCTACTGTGGGGATATAAACTGGGTAAGGATATAAGTGAGGAAACCAATGAGAGGGGAGACAAGGCCGACTGTGGAAGCATTGTATGATGCTTCTTAGCTTTACTAGTTTTACTTGTTAAGTTACATCAGAAGTGGATGCAAATCGTCTCTGGAGAAACTCAATTTCAACCCCAGTTTAAAGAATTACCAAAGTTCAAAGGAAAATTGAGTTACTCATGGTAAAAGAAATTACCAAATGTACAAGGTACCAATGACCGATGGGTAAAATCTAGCAGAAAAATAAATGTAGAAAGATTTTAAATGTTAACATTATCAGACATAAAATATAAAGTTATGTTTAATATTTTCAAAGAGGTTTTTTAAATGTACACTAAAAGTATGGTCAGGGAATACAATACTTAAAAAAATAAGCAAGATATGAAAAGAAGTAAATAGAACTCTGAGAAATGAAAAATATTATACCTAATTAAAAAGTGGATGAAAGGATTAAACAGCTAAGGAGAGAATCAATAATATGGAAATCAGTTTCAAAGAAATTATCAAAATACAACCAGTGATATAAATAACATAAAAATAGATTATGAAATATGGAGAATTTACTGTGAAAGTATAACATACATTGAATTAGAGTTTCAGAAAACAAGAGGAGATCATTTCATGAGTTAATGGCTGTGAATTTTCTAATACTGCAAAGAGACATCACTTCTTAGTTCCAAGAAGTTCAATAAATTCCAAATATTATAAATAAAATGACACCCACACCTAGACACATTGTAAATAAACTTCAACATACAAAATATAAAACAACAAACTAAAGGATGAGATACATAAGATATGAAAACAGCCTGGCATAAAAGATAGAGATCACATTGTTGTATACCCAACAATGCTGTTTTTCAATAAGGCAAATAAATTAAGAAAATTTCTCCCAGTTCCTGAGGGAATATACTACTAACAAACTGATAATAAAAGGAAAATCTAAAGAATATATTTAAAGTAGAAAGAAAATTATCCCAAATGGAAGGTCTGAGGTATATTTGTCATAAGGAATGCCATTAAGTGTGCTTGTAAAATTAATTAAATAATAAACACTATAAATAATTGCATCTTTTATGCAAAAATAGCTAAAATTCTTGCCAAGTATCATTTATAATACTAGTTAGAGTTATCATAGATAAAGCATCCCATTTTTTGTACTTCTTAAGAAAGAAGATAAATATACTCATTGACATTAGATTTTAAGTATCTATGTTAAAACAGCAAGTGTAACCATTAAATGAATAGACATGGTAGAGGAATAGAATGGAAAAATTTCAAATCTGTCAATACCCCCTCATCCATAAATAGAAACTCACCCAGATTAATCTATACATTCAGTCTAAATCCAATAAACATCTCCAATTTTTCTGATACTTCATAAACTTAAGCTAAATTCATAACTTTCTTTCAACTCTGATTTTATTGTGCATATTCTCCTTCATAGAGGTTTTATTAGCCACATAAACTAAGTCAAGTAACTTCCTCTTTTTCTAGTCTCTAAGACAATTTTATTAAAAAGAGATTATTTAAAACCTGAGAGTTAGGTAAAATTATCTGTTTGGACTGAATGAACGTCTTTTTCTTGGAGGTGGGAAGGTTGAGGATAGATGGGCAATGAAAAAATCAAATTTTTAGAAGTTATTTAGTATCTTCTACTTCATCTTGAGTCAATTTTGTTGATCGGTGTTATTCTAACGTGGGCCACCACAGTCCAAACCTGTGTTGTTCAAGGGTCAGCTGTATTATTGTTCGGCCCCCCTTGCAGAATGATGTATAGTCATGTGACTGTGTTCTGGACATTAGCCAGTAGATAGAACTGACATGTTTAGCTTTAGAAATTCTTATTAAAAGGATGAACTATGTTCTTTTCTTTGCTCCTTCCTTGATCCTGCTACCTAGAATGGTAACGTAATAGCTGGAGCTTCTGTCTAGGATCATTGAGTAACCCTTGGAATGCGGCCATGCACAGAGAAACCACAAGGCTCAAGGCACTCAGTTCCCTGAGGTCTTTATGGAGCAGAGATGCTGTCAAGTGCTGGACTCTCTATGTCTGGATTTTACCATGAGAGAGAAAGGCCTTGTATCCTTTTTCTCCCACCACTAGTGGGAGTTTTAAAAGCACTTGCTAATTAACTTAAGCATAATACAGAGAACATATATATGATACAAAAAGACCTGACAAGATAAGCAGCAAAATTTACATGGTGATTCTATGTGTCATCTGTATTCATCTTGTATTTTCCCAATTTTACAATCAATATTACATGAATACTGTAAACATATATGTTTTTAATTTAAACATTAAAAACATAAAGATGACCAATTTTAAATTTAAATTTTAAGTTACTTTAAATTTTGATGTATATTTTTACAAAGAAAATATTCTAAATAAAACAAAAACTAGTTCTGTCAGATCCCTACAAATACAGTTTTGAAAAGAATCCAGGAATCCTGATAAGAGTAGGAGGTTTCACTTGGTGGCCTTTAGGATTTCAGTCAAACTTACTATCTGGGATATGATACTTCTTAAAAAATCCTTTTCTACTTAAAGATAAATTTGATTTTTAAGAATGTCATCATACACTAAAAGTTCCTGAAATGGACTAATGGGTTTGGCTTTTTGTGGGAAAAGTCAATTTACAAATAAAGAATTAGATAATTTGAGCTCTAAAACTTTGTAACCTTTACTTGTGGATTGGAAGATTGGAAGGCATTAGCTGTAAAAGTTGTAATAACTCCAAGGAAGCTATTATAGTTTAAAGGTCAATGCTCTGGAGATCCAAGAGGGCAGTGGAGTAGGTGGATGTTATACTCACTTCCTCCCAAGACCAAACTGGAATTACGACTTAAGTGTAGAGCAATCAACCTGAATAACTGCCTGAAGACTAGTGAAGAGAAGTCTTATAACCAAGGATTTACAGAAAAAGCTACATTGAGACTGGTAGAAAAAGTGGAGACACAAAAACGGCTGGTCCCATCCCACAGGAGGTAGCTGAGATTCTGGAGGGATATCTCAGCTGCAAGGGGGGTTCACCTGAGAAGAGTGGGATGTCAACCCCAAGCATAGCACCACAGCCAGGAAGAAGCACCCACGTAACAACTGGCTGTGAAAAGCAGCCAGATTTTTGTCCGTCAGAGAGAGACAGCAGTCCACTAGAGACACAGGCATGCTCTTAAAGGGCTAATGTACAAAATTTCATTTGCTGCCACTCACCCTTTGCTTCCATGCAGGGAAGGTGGAATGGACTAGAGGTGCATGAGGGATTGCTATGAAATATTCAAAGCGATGAAAAGCAAGGACCTACAACCAAGACTATTTTACCAAGCAAAGCTATAATTTAAAATTGAAGGAGAAATAAAGAGCTTCCCAGACAAGAAAAAGCTGAAGAAGTTCCTTACCACCAAACCAGTGTTACAAGAAATGTCAAAGTCTTCTTTAAGAAGAAGAAAAAAAAAAATCAGAAGAGCATAGTTAAAAGAATAAAATGGCAATAAAGACGTACCTATCAATATCACTTTAAGTGTAAAAGGCTTAAATGCTCTAATCAAAAGATATAGGGTAGATGAATGGATAAAAAGACCTATCTATATGCTGTCTACAAGAGACCCACCTCAGAATGAAAGATGCACACAGGCTAAATAAAATTAAACAGATGGAGAAGGATATTTCATGCAAAAGGAACTGGAGAAAAAAAAGCTGGGATAGCAATAATTTTATCTGAAAAAATAGACTTTAAAACAAAGGCTATAGTAAGAAACAAAGGATGCTACATAATGATAAAGAGAGCAGTCCAACAAGAGGGTATAGCCCTTGTAAACATATATGCATGCAAGAGAGGTGTGCCTAAATATGTAAAGCAAATCTTGATGGACACAAAAGGAGAGATTGACAGTAATACAGCCATTGTAGGGATTTTAACACTCCATTGACATCAATGGATAGATCTTCCAGAGAGAAAACAAAAAAGGAAATGGTAGCCTTAAACGACACACTAGATCAGATGGATTAATTGAAATGCCTCTTTTATAATAAGCCACATTACCATGAGGATTTTGGTACATGTCAACCCTTCATTTGTTCCATTGATATTCTGTTTTTATATCCCAGTAAAAATTTGTATTATGTTTTAATATCTTACAGAAGTAATCTCACATCAGAAATCTTGTTTTTAAAGTGCGCTGTCTATTCTAGAAAGTATGTGCATTAGTTTTATTGGGATAATATAAACATAAAAATTGAAAAAAATGAAGGGAAATATAGTCAGCTTTGTGATGTTTGCATGGTGACAGATGATTACTAGAATCTGGGGGAGGGGGTGTGTGGTGATCACATTATAAGGTGTAAAAATGTTGAGTCACTATGTTATGCACATGAAACTGATATAACTAATATAATATTGTGTTATCAACTAAAATTTTCAAAAAGATTAATGAAGGGAGATTTGCTACATTTGAAATATCTTATTCAAAAATTCTATCATTATATTTGTTCATTTCTTATTTTATCTCTTTGTGTTCTTTTAAAGTCCTTTATAACTATTTTGACCATTTCTTAATTGTTCCTATTGCATTTTATCATTTTGTTCCAATAACAAATGCTGCTTTTATTCCTTTGCGTTTTAAAATAACTCTCACTGGTACATAAGAAAATAACTGGTTTGTGTTTATCAGTGATAAAGCCAACTATTTTACTTATTGTTGGTAACATTTTTGAAGATTCTTTTCTGTATTCAGCCATACAATTTAATACACATATAAATAGCAATAATTCCATGTCATCTCTTAAAACTTTTATATTTTATATTTGTTTATTCTTTCTAATTGTACATCTAGAGCCTCTACAACAGTGATAAATAATCATTGTAATAGTAAACATTATTATATCTCCTGTTAAAAATATTTCTAGCAGTTTCAGTATTAATTATATGCAGGCTTTGGCTATAAATTAGACAGATATTCAAAATACTTATGTATTATGGCTTTTATCAAGAGTTTTTGTCAGCAATGGATTTCCAACTTAAATACCTTTATACACTTTCTGGGCATGATCATATTATTTTTCTCTTTTTATATAACAGTAACTTAAATTATATTAATAATTGTTCTTTTTCTTTATTGCTGTTCAAGTACAGTTGTCTCCCTTTCCCCTCCCCCACACTCCTTCCCCAACCCATCTCTGTCCTCTACCCTCAATCCTATCCCCTTTGGCTTTGTCCATGTGTCCTTTATACATGTTCCTTGACAATCCTTTCTCTATTTTCCCTTTTTATCCCTCTCCCCCTCCTCTTTAGTTACTGTCAGTTTGTTCTTTATTTCAATGTCTGGTTATATTTTGCTTGCTTGTTTGTTTTGTTGATTAGGTTCCACTTATAGGTGAGATCATATGGTATTTGTCTTTCACTGCCTGGCTTATTTCACTTACCATAATGCTCTCTAGACCCATCCATGTTGATGTGAAGTGTAGGGGCTCCTTCTTCCTTTCTGCTGTGTAGTATTTCATTGTGTAAGTGAACCATAATTTTTTGATCCACTCATTTACTGATGGGCACTTAGGTTATTAATAATTTTTTTAGTATTCCTGATTTCCTTTCTTAGTCATGATGAACTCTTTTGAAGTAATGTTTGTTCCTTTTTGTTAATATATTCTTTTGGATCTGTGGATCAATAGTCACAAGAAAGATCAATATGTAATTTTCTTTTACTATGCCATCAGATTTTGGTATGAGTATTATGATGGGTAATATGAAAAATGGAAGTTTTTCTCCAATCTCTGTTCTAGAATCATTCAACAGCACTGAAATTTTTTGTTCCTTAAAATTGTTAGTAGGCTTCATATATAGCATAGACTGTGTCCAATGCCTACAACTTTTATAATTTCTCTGAAATGGTCTATTTAAATTTTCTATACCTTCCAAAGTTATTTTTGGTGATTTAAATTTCCTAGAAATATTATCCATTTTATTTAGATTTTTCAAATCCATATGCACAGGGTTGAGCAAAGACATATCTTAATTCTTAATTTCTTCAATAGCTGTGCTTGGACTCTCAAGTTAATTTCTCATTTTATTTTATTTTTTAATATATTTTATTGATTGTGCTATTACAGTTACCACAATTTTCCCCCTTTCCCCTCCTCTATCCAGTAACCCCCTTCCCTCCAGCAATTTCCCCCCCTTAGTTCATGTCCATGGGTCACGCATATAAGTCCTTTGGCTTCCCCATTTCCTATAGTATTCTTAACATCCCCCTGTCTACTTTGTATCTACCAGTTATGCTTCTTAATCCTTGTACTTTCCCCCCCATTATTCCCCCTCCCCCTCCCAACTGATAACCCTCCAAATGATCTCCATATCTATGATTCTATTCCTGTTCTGGTTGTTTGCTTAGTTTGTTTTTTTCAGATTCAGTTGTCGATAGTTGTGAATTTGTTGCCATTTTAATGTTCATAGTTTTGACCTTCTTTTTCTTCAATAAGTCCCTTTAATATTTTATATAACAATGGCTTGGTGATGATGAACTCCTTTAGCTTTACCTTGTCTGGGAAGTACTTTATCTGTCCTTCCGTTCTAAATGATAGCTTTGCTGGATAGAGTAATCTTGCTTGTAGGTTCTTGAATACTTTGAATACTTCTTACAAGTCCCTTCTTGCCTGTAAAGTTTCTTTTGAAAAAATCAGCTGATAGTCTTATGGGAACTCCTTTGTAGGTAACCCTCTGCTTTTCTTTTGCTGCTTTTAAGATTCTATCTTTATCTTTAACCTTTGGCATTTTAATTATGATGTGTCTTGGTGTGGTCCTCTTTGGGTCCAAATTGTTTGGGATTCTCTGTCCTTCCTGGACTTATATGTCTATTTCCTTCGCCAAATTAGAGAAGTTTTCTTTCATTATTTTTTCTAATAAGTTTTCAATTTCTTGCTCTTCCCATTCTCCTCTGGCATCCCTATGACTTGGATGTTGGTACTTTTGGAGATGTCCCAGAGGGTCCTCAACTATCCTCATTTTTTTGAAATCTTATTTCTTCTTTCTGTTCTGGTTGAATGCTTATTTCTTCCTTATGTTTCAAATCATTGATTCGAATCCTGGATTGCTCCGCTCCACTGACGGTTTCCTATAGATTTTTCTTTATTTCACTTAGTATAAGCTTCATTTCTTCCTTTATGTTGTTGCCATACTCAATGTGTTCTTTGAGCATCCTGATTCTCAGTGTTTTGAACTCTGCATCTGATAAGTTGTTCATCTCCATTTCGTTTAGTTCTTTTCCTGGTGTTTTGTTCTATTCTTTCATTTGGGCCATATTTCTTTGTCTCCTCAATTTGGCAGCCTCCCTGTGTTTGTTTCTGTGTATGAGGTAGAGCTACTTTGACTTCTCTTAGTAGAGTGGCCTATTGTAAGAAAGCACACTGTAAATTGTGTGGGGTGGAGCCTTAGGTAATCAGCAGGGCAGGGCAGCCCACTTCACTGCTTTGCGGCTCTGTGTGGGGGAAAGATTCGGAGAGGGGACATTGCTGCTGCCTGGCTTCTGGAGGTCTTCCTAGCACTCACCCCATTTCCAGTCACTTCACCTACTTCCCATATATGACTGGCACCCTTCCCACTATTGCCCTGGTGGTGAATCCCAGAGTGGGTGGGTTTGCATACATTCTAAGTCCATGTGGGCCCTTTAAGCTGAGTCTTCCAAAAATCTGCCAGTTTCTTCTGCAGCCTCAACTGCCACTGATTTTTACAGCCAGAAGTTATGGGGATTTATCTTCCTGACTCTGGAACCCTGGGCTGTGCTGTCTGGCCTGGGCCTGGGATCACTTACTCCCAATGTATCCCTTCCAATTTTTATCCACCACATGTGAATGTGGGATCATCTGTTCCACTATCACTGCTGCCTCTCTGTGCCATATCACATCTCCATGCCTCTCTGCCCATCTCCATAGCTCTGCCCCTCCTACCTGTCTGGTTGAATGTGGCTTCCTTAAATCCTTGGTTGTTGGACCTCCATACAGCTTGATTTTCTGACAGTTCTGTGTGTTACTTGTTTTGAGATCTAGTTGTAATTCTTTCTATGGTTGTATGAGGAGACAAAGTATGTCTACCTATACCTCCATCTTGACCAGAGATCCTAAATTCTCATTTCAGGTATTTGTGTTTTCTTCACTTCTTACCATTTAAAAAATATGTCAATGATTTATCTTTCTGGTGAACATTAAAAATGGCAATTTCTTAAATTCATTAGCTTTACTTTTTCTGGTTGTTGTAACTATTCAGAAATTTTACACTTTCTTCACTAGTTTCTTATTTCTGGTTTCCTTAGATTTATTTATTTATTTTGATGACCACAATTTATTATTTTGAATGCTTAATTTAGTTATTTTTATTCATTCTTATTTCATGATTTTTCTTTGAAGTTTAGTTTTTCCTCTGATTACCTTTTTAGTTTTGTCCTACAGGTTTCACTATGAGGTATTTTTAGTATTTTTGGTTTTGATATTTTTCTCTCATCTAAGACTGTTTTAAAAGAGATTAAAAGTTTTTTGAGTGGGCCTAAGTTTTTTATTTTTATAATATAGATAATTGATTACTAGTTTTATTTTATCATTGAAAAAAACAAAACTCTTACAAATTTGAAGTGCTTTCAGATCTTTATGGCTTATTAAATGGTCATTCTTTAAAAAAATTTGAAATGAAGGAATATTCTTTATATGGAGTTTAATGAATATCAGTTAGACTTACTGTATTGATTTTGTTATCTAGTTTATGTTTTTAGTTATTTTGGTTTATTGATTATTTAAATATTATTTTGGTAACATGGCAAACAAGCTATCATAAAAATGTTCCTAGAACAGAACGATTAGAAATACTGAATACAGTATTTGCTCTTGAAATGAATAAACAAACTGGCAAGAAATTGAGCCCCTAACCATGAGAATATATAGCCCCAGACAGTAAACATAATGCTGCCATTGGCTGCTGCTCTGGGAGTGTCCGACATTTGCTGGTGGCCTAGAGCTTGGGCCTTAATGGGACCCTTCTGTTTAAGGGACTGAAGGTTATGAAACAAGTGTGGAATGAGAGACGCCTGCATGAATTCAGACTTCACAAAGGACCATTTTGATGAAAGGGTAATGATGTTACTATTATATTATACTATTAATTATAATTTGTTAATTAATAATCTAAATTTATTAATTAATAATCAATTAATTGCCACAACAAAACAACCAATGAAGGGAGTAACAAAGAGATGTTTTGCTGTCCTGGACTTGGTTCTAGGAAGAGGGGTTTGGGAAAATTTTTCCCTGAGAATTCAAAACCACAGCAAGTCTTTACATGGGTTTCAGGATGTTTCAAAGAACTCAGTGACCTGAAAATCCAAGAGCTAAGAATTTAATTTGAACTGGTCCTGGCTAGGTAATGCCCCTAGGTGACTGTCAGAAGCAAAAATAAATAATATCTAAAGAAAAACACTTTAAACTTGAGCCTCAAAAATTTCCACAGCCAAAATTCCAAAGAACATGAGTTCTGAATGAAAAATATCATATTAAGTGAGAAAATAAACCACCATGAGCAAGTCAACAGAATGAAAACAAAAACCCACTGTATTAGACCCACTAAGACCACAGGATTAGAAATTATTACATACAGGATATAAAATAAGTATGTCTGATATGTTTAAAGAAATACAAGACTCAAATATAACTAAGAATCAAAAGACCATGAAAAATGACAAGGCAAAATAAAAAATGTACCCAAGAACCTTTAGAAATCAAATTAGAAACTCAGTCCACTAAATAGCAGTTGGATTCCAACAGGTGACTGAAAATAGTGAAAAGGAAATCAGTGAACATGGAGGGTAGACTAAGGAGGTCTAACAGAGTCTAAACAGGTTTCCTGAGGGAGATCATAGAATTAGGAAAAGGCATTATACAAAATGACATTGGCTGAGAACTTTGCAAAGTGATGAAAACAAACCCTCAGATTCATAATCCCAATGAAATTCAAATAAGACAAGGAAAAAAGAAAAAGACACCTAAATACACAATGAAACAACAGATTGCCAAAGACAAAGTTCTTAAAAGGAGTTAGAGAATAAAAAACACAGATAACTTAAAAGGAATGACAATTTGATTGAGGTCACCAGAATATGGGATAATATCTTCAAAATACTAAGAGAAAATAACTGTCAATCTAGAGTCACAGAGCCAGTGAAACATCTTCCAAAGTGAAATTAACACATTTCTTACAAACTAAAAGATCTTTCTTCTAAAGAAATGTCTTAGAACTTTGAGATGAAGAAACATGATCCCCAAAGGAAGAGCTGAAATAAAAAAAGGAATTCTAAGGAGAGATGTTGATGAACATGTAGGTAGGACTGTGTTAAAAACAATCATGTCTTGGTTCTGATGTTAAAAATACAGCTTACAGAGCTTATTAGGAGACTATCCTATATTATCATACACACTCAGGTAAATGCTGCCAGTTCATGCCTGGTGGGGTGCCAGAGCCAGCCTCTTTGCTGTGGCGGCTAGGTGCCCATTCAGCATCTCTATTTCAACGAGACTTTGTTCCTCCACTTATTGTAAAGAACTCATTTTGTGGATAAAATAATTGATTATTAGTAGGGTTAATCAGTCTGGAGATCAATTAGTTGAACTACGAGTGTCCTCGGTATGCCTTCTAACAAACTAGGATCCATAGCCATACCAAAACTACGAGAATCGATCTTTTAAATCTTGACATATTTTTATTAGTGGCCAGAGGAGAGCATGGCAAAGAATACAGTATAAAACCCATTATATCATCACTGAAGTTTTATTTCCTTAACTATCATGATGAAATTCAAAAAGTTCTGTTGTTTTTTTTTAAAATAAGAAAGTCATTATGATGCCATCATGAGATCATTTCTAACTCTGTGGTGCCAGTCATTACTACCAGTTGAAATATAGTTATGCCTTTCAGCTGTGGCTTGGTAATGATATTAAGTCTGAATTTTCTTGCAAAAGCAATTTTTTCTTGTCACCACTTACTGCTGTAAGCTTGTTTATGGCTTTTTAAAATGGGATCTGTTTCACCATTTGGCCTTTCTTCAGCACATTTTGCTTTTTGTAAAACACATACTTTTCCGCCAATGCAATCATAAATGATGACAGAGAAGAAGAACGAATTAGAATGTAAAGTTACTTCCCAAAGTATTTACATATGATGGCCAGATTTACAAAGAGGAGAGGGGAAGCACATTGCAACCGCAGAAGAAATGTTCAGAATCCTATAAAAATCCTGAATTGTGATATGAAAATGCTCAACTAACTGCATTTTGTTCAGGACTACCTCTAGTTATGAAAACATACCTCTAGTTATGAAAACAACTCACTGTGTATCTGTTAATTAGTTCTCAATAAAAGGTTTTTAAAAATCTATTTCCTCAGCTCTCAATTTCTTTTCTTCTTTTTCACAGTAGTCTTATTTTTTTCTCCCTTTTATTCCCTTTCTCCCTGCACCCCCCTTCCCACCAGCATCACCCCACCCCCAGTTCATGTCCATGGGTCACACATACAAGTTCTTTGGCTTCTCCATTTCCTATACTACTTTTAACCTCCCCCTGTCTATTTTGTGCCTACAAATTATGCTTCTTATTCCCTGTACCTTTTCTCCCAATCTCCCCTCTTCCCTTCCCCACTGATAACATTCCATGTGCTCTCCATTTCTGTGATTCTGTTTCTGTTCTAGTTGTTTGCTTAGTTTGGTTTTGTTTTTAGGTTCAGTCGTTGAGAGTTGTGAGTGTGTTGTCATTTTACTGTTCATAGTTTTGATCTTCTTTTTCTTAGATAAGTCCCTTTAACATTTCATATAATAAGGGCTTCATGATGATGAAATCCTTTAACTATACCTTATTTGGGAAGCACTTTATCTGTCCTTCCATTCTAAGTGATAGCTTTGCTGGATAGAGTAATCTTGGATGGAGGTCCTTGCCTTTCATGACTTTGAATACTTTCCAGTCCCTTCTTACCTATACAGATTCTTTGGAGAAATTAGCTGAGAGTCTTATGGGAACTCCTTTGTAAGTAACTCTCTCCTCTTCTCTTGCAGCTTTTAAGATTCTCTCCTTATCTTTAATCTTGGGTAATGTAATGATGATGTGCCTTGGTGTGTGCTTCCTTGGGTCCAACTTCTTTGGGACTCTCTGAGCTTCCTGGATTTCTAGGAAGTCTATTTCCTTTGCCAGACTGGGGAAGTTCTCCTTCATTATTTTTTCAAATAAGTTTTCAAAGTCTTTCTCTTCCTCTTCTCCTTCTGGCACCCCTATGATTTGGATGTTGGCATGTTTAAAGTTATCTCGGAGGTTCCTAAGCCTCTCCTCATTTTTCTGAATTCTTGTGTCTTCATTCTGTTCCGGTTGAATGTTTATTTCTTCCTTCTTCTCCAAATTGTTGATTTGAGTGCTGATTTTCTTCCCTTCACTGTTGGTTCCCTGTGTATTTTTCTTTATTTCACTTTCCATAGCCTTCACTTTTTCCTCTATTTTGCAACCATACTCAACCATATCTGTGAGCATCCAGGTGACCAGTGTTTTGAACTCTGCATCTGATAGGTTGGTTATCTCTTCATTGCTCAGTTCTATTTTTGGAGCTTGACCTGTTCTTTCATTTGGGCCATATTTTTTTTGCTTCTGGCGCACCTGTTACATTGTAAGGGTTGGAGTCTTAGGTATTTGCCAGGGCGGGGCAACCCACAGTGCTGCTTTGTGATGCTGCATGTGGGGAAGGTGTCCAAGAGGGAACAATGCTGCTTAGTTGGCCCTCACTAAGTCAATACTTAGTGACTTTCGGTCACTTCCCCCACTACCCACAAACAAATTGGGCCCTTTTGGTGCTGGTTCCTGGGTGGGTGGATTTGTGTATAATCTAAGACCCCCTGAGCTCCTCTAATAAACTCTCCTGTGAGGCTGGGAGCTTCTCCCGCTGCTGCAACCCCCAGAGATTTTTACAGCCAGAGGTTTTGAGGCTTTCTTTTTCCACACCAGAACCCTGGGTTGCAACGTCTGTGTCACTCCCCTGTTGTTCCTTCTGGTTTATCTGCATGCAAATGTGGGATTGCCAAGGTGCTGTCTTGCCCACCTGGGCCTCCAGCCACTGCCTTGCCAATCCCCTCCTCCCTGGCTTCCCATCTCTGTCTCTGCCCCTCCTACCAGTCTGGATGAATGTTTCTTCTTTAATTCCTTGGTTGTTGGACTTCCATACAGTTCGATTTTCTGGCAGTTCTTGTTATTTTTTTTCTTTTTAAATATGTTATTGTCCTTTTTTTGGTTGTGTGAGGAGGCAACATGTATGTACCTATGTCTTCATCTTGGCCAGAAGTCTCAATTTTAAAAATGAAGATGGAGATTTATTTTTTCCAACCTTGGGAAAAATGCAGTGCATGCTTGGCCTTCTGATCTCCATTCTGGGGTTGCACCACCTCCCCATATGGTCCCACCATTCCCTCATAATGTCACTGCCAGCAGTAAGAATTCCTCCCATCTGAACCCACTGACACAAATCCCATAGCCCATACTTATCTCAGCACAGCAGATATTGAAAGCTTCTGAAAAGCGTAACACAAGGAGCTAAGAAACGTAATTCATCTCATTTATATCATTTCATCATTTCATCTCTACCCCAATTATTTAGGCATACTTGCCACTGCTCATCAAATCACTAGCACTTTACACAAATCTCACTGAATCCTCTTTACTAACCATAGGTAAGATCATGGTTATTTACATTTGACCATAGGCTCAGGCATCAGGTTGCTTTGGTCAGAGATCCTGCATTCATTTAATCCCTGATCTCTAAAAACCATTTGAGTACCCAGATAAAAACTCTGCTTAGAGAGTTTTCACAGAGGATGGGAGGTCTCATCTGATCCCCCTAACAACCTATGAAATAATCCCTGTTATGATTGTTATTTTCCTCTTTGACAGAAGAGGAAACTGAGACTTAAAGGAATCAACGAGCTTGTTGAGGCAAGTAAAAGACCTGGGACTTGAACCCAGGGATTCTCAATTCATAGCTCTGCTTTTAATGACTTTGCTCTTGTGGTCACTACAGAGATCAACATGGATGTGATAAAGCAGTATCTTCAAGTACCATTGAGGTACAGATATTATTCAGATCCAAGTTCCCAAATAACCATTAACCACAGAAAACTAGGTTTCATTACTTCATCTACTCCTACAGTAGTCTGCCATATGGTCTGAAAAAATGAATTCCATAGTCATGTTTCATTAATATTAATATTATTTAATCAATATGTATTAATAATCATGTATTTATTTCTTAACAAGATTTAAATAATTTTTAAAACAATAGGACCTCCTGGAAATTGTGATATTCAATTATCTATTGTAAATCTCTAAGGTGGGAGTACGCATGTTTCTCAAGCATATTTAACCATAGCACACTTTTTTCCCCTATTGCACACCTTTCACATTTTTGGACACAAGTTTCCATAGAGCTCAGTTGGAGAAATAATACTTCCCTTCTCTGCTGAGCGATGCTCTTGTTCTCTTCTCTGAGAGACGTCTTGATTTTGTGCCATCACTATTTTTGACCCATTACTACCCTTGCATTCCGCTGTCTTCTTTGAGCTTTTCTTTCTTTTTATTTTGTACTCCTTTTTTTTCTCCTTTTTTTGGGAACCCCTCTCTCATTCTCTCTCTCATTCTCAGTTTCGGCAAGAGTGGGCTTGGTTCCACAGGCTCATCGAGCACTGAGCAGGTGCCGTGCTGCTGGCTGGTCCAGACAGCAGATTTGTTCTAACACTGCATCTTGGACTCTTTGACTATTTTTTTCTATTGCTTTAGAACCAAGACCTTCTTTTTTTGTCTTTTGCTTTTGGTTTTTCAGAATATCGACATTCTGAATTCCTCTGTTATTTTACTGGTGCTGATAACACCAGAGCAGGATAGTTTATGGTAAATTAACAGCTCCTTTACTTATGTCGGATTATTTATATTATATATTTGCTTTTATTAGGGACTTGCACAATACATTTGGCATTTTTCTACCGACATTAATGAGATTTTGAACATTGTGGGAAGCCAGATAAAATGATAGATGAGAAAATTTTTATACCAATATATCCAATGCCTGCACTTTCTCATATTAACTAAGAAGTACTATATGTTATAAGCCCATTGTTCACCCTTTAAAGTGCCCCAAAACCAAAACATTCTTGTCATTGTTTTACATTTCATTAAGCTAATTTTTAAAAAAGGCATTTCATTTTAGAAACTTTAGATTATAATAGCAATATTAGGTTCAATGGGATAGGTGCGTTATTTGATAATAAAAGCACACTCCATTGTAACAATAGACATACCAAATTATCCCTTCTTTCCATTTTGAACTATATTTGTTTTAAGAGTAAGGAAGAAAAAAAGAGTGGGAATTATTAATAGCAGACTGAGGCTAAAAATAATATAAAGAAAAAAATAAATTTAATTATAATATTAGGAATATAGGGTGACTATTAATGCATGTATTAGAAAACTTTAACTATGTGAAATTCCAATATTAATCAAAATAATTTGTAGCACATTTCTTAACTTTATTAACAAACACTTTTAATCAGCTTACATTATAGAATTTGTGATGGAAGAAATCATGAAGAAATCATGACACTCATGTTCAATTGATTTCACCACAGTTTTACTAATAATCTTGAGCCACGAAAGTAAAAATTAGAATGTGCTGCTACTGTAATTACAATTTTGAAAAGACACTGTATTTAGTATATATTTCTTGGAATCTCAAAGTTATCTAATGTATTTGTTTCCTAATATTTTGATCATCATAGTCTAATTTAAACCCGAGTTAGTTTTAATCAGAATACTCTTCTTCTGCTACTGCTATTCTTATAAGGCTTCACCAGTTTTGAGTGACTGCAGATGACTTGAGTAATGGAAGTTTAGACGGTTATGTACAAAAAACAAAATAGCAAATGCTAATTCAGGCAAAAAACAATGGAGTTTCATATTTATAAACACGAAGTTGATATTTTACTAGAATACAAAAAAAGGCACAAAACCCCTAATCATGATAATATTTCTTGTCAGTAATATCTTATTTTTACTCATTATTTATATTGATCTCATATGTCGCCAATACCAAAATTGAAATATAATTCATTCCATTGCTTTCCAATAAAATGTTACTTGTAGGAAACACATATATATGTCAGTTTTGGCTATACTGAACTTTAGGATTGCCAGGTAAAATACAGGGCACCTGGTTAAATTTGAGTTCCAGATAAACAAGTAATTTTTTAGTGTACTTTATATCCCAAATATTGCATGGGACATACTGATATTAACAAATAATTCATTATGTATCTGAAATTCATGTTCAACTAGGCATGTTGCATTTTTATTTGCTAACTCTGGTCCTCACTAATTCCTTATTTATTATTTATTTATACATCATAGAAAATTCCACAAAGTAGCACTCTTTTGTCACATAAAAATCCAGACATGGGAAACTAGTTTCATATATGGAATCCTCACAAGGAAACATAATGATAACATACACAGGGGCCCAAAATAGCAGGATCTTTAGCTACTTCTGATTGGGTCACGAAAGAGATAGAATCCTAGAAAACAAAAAGAAATTGCTTCAAGCAATTAGGCTGTAATAATTAATCAAAGTTTAACGCCCTCATTCTAGCTTAAAGTTGAATGCCTGAGAAAACCAGCACATAATTTGGCAAGATCTAAGGCAATTACTTAAAAAGGGGGCAGGTGTAATTGAGCATGCAGTCTTGTCGCCTTTGTCATTCAAGAGTAGGTAGATTCTGTCACTGAGGCAACATGACTACACCAGAAAGCGTTTGTTGAAAATCCATTTTTGTTGTGCTCTGAGGAAGGTGGAGGTTGTCCGAGGGAGGGCCCAGGCTGCAAACACAGTGATGTGGCCCCTAGATAAACTAATGTTAGAAAGCACCCCGGCCAAGGCTGAAAATTTGACTTGATGAAATGAATATCAAAACCAGGAGTTAAAAGAGTGAAGACACATTACTTATTAACTGAGTGATCAAGATTTTCAAAAAATAGTTAGCGATACTTGCCAATTTACTATCGATACTTGGCAATGGTCAGGTGTTCTTGTTAAGCCTATTATTTCCCCCTTTTGTTTTTCATAGCTTTTAGTCTTAATTTTAACTACACAAGTTATTTGGTAGGGCTGTAACACTTAGTTCGTTTGATACCCTTTTTGATCATTTCTTAACATCAATAGCAAATACCTTTTAACACCACCTGAAACCATTTATCTACATTTCAAGAATAACGTTTTCAACTAACTTTTGAAGTTTTAAAGTAATAAACTATCAACCACAAGAATAGTGAGTTCTGAACCTCAGGCAAACTTTAGATCAAGTTAGCACTTCTGTCTCCATCTAATAGAATTCAAAATGCTTTTCTAGAATTAATATATGCGTCATATATTTTCAAGGAGAATCAAATGACAGTTTCTACAAAGCCTGCCTCAACTGGAGTTCTTTAAAAAGTCATTTAGCAAGAATATAGCTCTAAACAGGCATCTTATACAAAACTGATGGTTTCACTGGACGCGTTTTGCCCCCAAAATGCTGACATTAGGTTCAGTTTTGTTCAACACTTTACTCACCCTGAATAACCGGAGTCCTTAAACTATTTACAGCTCCTTACATGGGGTCTTTCCCCGGGCTTCTCCTGAATACAAAGGGCTATTCCTTTCCCTTCAAATGCACTCTAATTCAAATCCTTCGTTCGCTGAAATAGTGTGAAAGAAACCTCAGGATCATGGTGACGTTTTTTTTTCTTTCTTTCAAGACAACAGGCATTTGCTAAATTTCAGGGAAGCACCTGTATTAATTGTATTTCCTGTTCATGTGTTGCCTTTGTTTGCAATAAAAGAATTCATCTCAGGTGAGTTAACCTTGCTCTTTAGAGAGGGCACCTGCAGTTATCTTGGTGAGGATTGTAAATCAAAACATGTTGAGCCTTTAAAGAGGAAAATAAAGAGGTGCTGACAAGAGGGGATGCCAGCGGGATTAGGAGACTTTCTCACCACTTGTATTATCAGGACAGAGAACAACTGAGTCACATTAAATTACAGGGGGGAGAAAGAGTCCCAGAAATTCCACAGAGGGGAGGTTGACTGGCATCTTCAGTAAGCCTGGGTAGAGGAGGGGTCTGTGAGGTCTGAAAAGACAACTCCCTCCTTAGCCTCAGGCTTCTGTAATTGACCAAGATTTTTCAGCTTGTGATTTGATCCAGCCATACATACCCTGTTAGAGGCACTTGCCCCCAACTGAGACCAAGGCTGGAGCGCATAAGAATTAGGTGACTCACTGGTATGTACAGTGTGTGCATCGACATCTATTAGGATAAATGACACGTCGCTCACTTTAAGCACAGGCAGCTGGAGATTGTCATATTCTGAAAATGACAACTGTTATTTGTTTATTGAGAATATTTATACAGGTTCTTCCTGGGCATTGAGAATGCATTTTTCAGCAGCACTATGACACAGGGCTGTCACGTGTCTAGAGCAGACCTAGAAAAGCATTAGCACCGGCGGAGACAAAGCGCACGGGCTCTCGGCATCATCTGTTGGAGAGTAGATTTAGGAGGTTGAATACAGCAGGTTTTTAAGTGAGGCCCCAAGTCATTATCCTAACAGGGTTTCAAGCTACTCTGAGGAAAAAAGATTTTTTTTTTTCCCACACAGTATGGTTTCGTTAACTGCCAAAGGACCAGTTTTTAAGGCATTGATTAATTTTGGTCAAAGGGTTCACATTATACAGCTCAGGGGGCTCATTGGTCAGCTTGGAAAGGGGGGATGGGGAAAGCATTTGGGAGCGGAGGCAATGTTTCTTGTCCCTTTTCTACACGTCACAGTCCTTGGAGCTATTAATCAGGCTCTTTTTCACTCTCTGCTATACTTATTCCCAGTATTAAAAGAGGTATAATTTCTTAAAATAGTATTTCTCCAAGCTTGGGTCTCCGTTTTAAATGTCCATTCCTGGGTCCCATCCCAAATCTACTTAATCAGAATTGCTGACCGTGGGGCCTTGTAATCTCCATTTTACCAACTTTCTCCCGTTGTTTCTTTTGTATACCCAGGGTTGAGAACCATTATAATAGAGTGAGGTTATGCAAAGAAGTATGTTCTGAGCCTTGTATATTCTAAGCGCTGGTTCACACTGCATTCATAACAAATACTGTTTGATGGTGATTCAAATGAATGGATTTTATCTACATATACCCCAAATTTCTAAAGGGACACTGTACTTCCCTAATAATACATATGAATGTGAAGGAATAAATATAACCTTTTCCAGAGAACAGCACCCTAGAGCTCATTTTTTAGGACATTGTCCACTCCCCAATCACAGGTATGTAATTCGCAGATCCCAGGATGGCGTGTGGGACGCTGACCTGTCTCCCGTCACTATAGTGAGTCTTGGAGAGTAATCCTTCTGAGAGATAGGCCGATGGTTCTTGGAAATTGGGTTTTAAGATGAATATTGAACTGCATATATATGTTTAAATTTCAGGCCACTATTTCCTTGGCAAGGATTAAGGAAGGCCAATGTCAAAATGATATTTTCTCTTTTTTTCCATTAAATATATTTTCTTATTACCAAAATAAAGGAAAACAATTTAGTGACATGAGTACTTTCAATAAAAATTCAAACCTTAGAATTATACCTGCCCAAGGACAACTATTGTCAACGCCTTATCTGCATGTGTAGGTAGAGATTATTTTTAAGCAAGACTGGGATTTTACTATTCCTATTGTTTGTGTCCTGTTTTTTTCACACAAAAACAGACTGAGACCAGTTTTCACACCAATACATATGCTGCTATGGGGCATTTTTAGATGTTAGATGCATCTGTTGTGTGCATGTGCAATAATGTTTTTAACCAACACCTGATTCTTACGTATTTAGATTATTTCCAATTTTGCTGTTATAATGAGTGAGATCATGTCAGCCAGAAAGAACATGCTGAGTGGCCTGTCTCCTGTGTGAAGAGTACTTACACAACTGCAACAACCAAATGCCTACCCTTAGAAGTAGTTTGTGGGTTCTGACTACAAACTATAAGGGAGACGGTCCCCAAGAGCCATTCCTTCTCATTCCCCTGCCTCCCA
>PVJD01011088.1:0-48726 GCA_004026545.1 Mormoops blainvillei | reverse complement strand
AGGGTGGGGAGGACTAAAATCACAAGAGGAGAGACTGGAGTTTGTGACTCTGGGGAAAGAGCTAAAGGGACAGTTACTGGGATACCTGTGCTGAGCCACTGTTCTACACCACAGAAAATATATTTTTGGGTATAGCACTCTCCTTCAGATGATATCAATGTGGTGAAATGCAATAGCCCCACACTCTGGACTTTCTGTCACCCCACCCTGCAGAGTTTGCACCCTGCTGAGGAGTAGGCTGCCTGGGCCAGGGTATAAAGGTCCTGGGAAAAATCAGGGGGTGTCAGTGGCTGAGTGGTGTAGCTTTTGGGTAAGGGTTAGTCCTTTCACTTTCCCATGAACTTGACTGGCACCTCCCACTCATAGGGGATCCACTGGCCTCCCTCTCTGGGCTCTGGCAGCTCCACCCTCCTGAATCCTGGTGGCTCCTTCCTCATACTTTGAGAGACTCTGAGACGGACTAAGCTGTGTGGCTCTAGGGGAGTGGGCATGCCCCCAGCCTCCTCTAAGCCTGACCAGCGCCTCCCCCTCAGAGGAGACCCACTGGCTTCATCCTCCCGACTCCTGGCAGCCTGTTCTACTGAAGTCATGCTCCTAAAAGAATCTGGGACAGACTGAGTGGTGCGGCTCTAGGAGGGGGACCATTTTTCCCTAGCACGCATGACAGGTGCAGGGTCCTCCTCTCACGCAGCCAAATCTTGGTTTGTTTGGTCCTGATAAACTCTGCTGGCCCAACCCTGATGACTCCCTGAGACCATGCCCCACCAAAAGGTGTGTGAGTATTCAGCAGGTACCAGCTAGACTGGTGTACACTTGGACATTAGCTGAGTGGTCTCAGACCCAGCACTGGCACCAAATTTGAATCTGTACTGATCTGGTGAACACCACTTGCTTCTCCCTGGTGACTGACTGAGAACATACCTCATGCAACTTGAGTACCGCCAGAAGCTCTGTCAGTGACGGAGGCTAACAGGAGGCCAGCAGGTGGAGGCAGATCTTGTAGTGTCTTAGGACTTTAGCTGACCTTCCCCAAGGCCTGGTGCTGGTAAAAGCCAGCCTTGATGTGTAGTTAGGTCCTTCTCACACAAACACAGGCCCAGCAGAGGTAGCCACAAGCTGTGGATCACTTTAGAGCGCCAAACAGGTTGACCAGAGCCTGCCACAAACAGTGTCCGACATTGGCCCGCACCAGAGTCTCTTCCACAAGAGGCCCCAGAAACAACAACCCAGTAGCAAGATTCTGACAGCATCAGAGCAGGATTCAATTAGTTCCACAAGTAGCACATCCAAAGGGACATCATCACAGGCACTATGCACTGCTGAGGCAAATTTCTCTTTGTGTAGTCAGCACCTGCACAGCAACTTGTACGCTGTGGTCAGGGTTCATACTCACAGTCGGCCAGCCTGAAAGCTGACTCCATGCACAAATGGGCCAATAGTAATCAATACTCAGTTACAACAAGAGGATCCACATAACCCACACCAGTGACATTCCTGGAGCACCCAGCTCAGCTGATCGAAGGGAGTACGTCACTGGGTCCCATTGGACACCTGCTACATAAGACCACACTACCAAGGCTGGAAGTCATAGCAGATCTACCTAATACATAAAAACAAACACAAAAAGGCTTACAAAATGGGGAGGCAAAGAAACATGCCCCAAATGAAAGAACAGGAGAAATCTCTCAAAAAAGAGGGAAATGAAATGGAGGCAAGCAAGTTATCAGATATAGGATTAAAAAAATTGTTGTAAGGATGCTCAAGGGGAATAGTGAGAACTACAACAGCATGAAAAAAGACATAGAAACTATAAAAAAAGGGTCAGAAATAAAGTATACAATATCCGAAATGAAGAATGAATTAGAAAAAAATAAACAGTACGTTGGACGAAGAAAACATGAAAAGAATGAGTCATAAATAAAGAGTACAATATTTGAAATAAAGAATACACTAGAAGGAATAAACAGTAGGTTCGATGAAATAGAGAACTGAATCAGTGCAGCAAAAAGAAAAAAGAATTTTAGAAAATAAGAATAGTTAAAGGAGCCTGTACGTCACACGAAGTATAACAACATCCACATCATAGGGATACCAGAAGAAGAAGAGAGTGCAATGGATCCAGAACCTACCAGGGGTAGGGGGGGGGGAACGGGACTGAAAACTTCCTTGACACGGTGAAGGAGAAAGACACACAATTCCAGCAAGTACAGAGATTCCCAAAAAAGATGAACCCAAATAGGCCCACACCAAGACATATCATAACTAAAATGGCAGAGGTGAAAGACAGAGAATCTTAAAGCAGCAAGAGAAAGACAGTCACCTTACAAGGGAGCTCCCATAAGACTGTCTGCTGATTTCTCAACAGAAACATTTCAATCCAGAAGGGATTGGAATGAAATATTCAAAGTGATGAAAAGCAAGGACCTACAATCAAGGCTACTTTACTCAGTAAGGTTATTATGTAAAATTCAATGAGAAATAAAGAGCTTCCAAGACAAGAAAAAACTAAAGGAGTTTGTTACCACCAAACCAGTATTACCAGATATGTTAAAAGGTGTCCTTTGAGAAGAAGAAAGAGGAGGATGAGGAGGAAGAAGTGGGGGGAGGAGGAGAAGAAGAAAACCAGAACATAGTTAAAAGAATTAAATGGCAAATTCATACCTATCAATAATTACTTTAAATGTAAATGGCTTAATGCTCTAATCAAAAGATATAGGGAGCTGATTGGACAAGAAAACAAAATCCATATATATATTGTCTACTACAGACCCACCTCAGAATGAAAGATACACACAGCCTAAAAGTAAAAGGATGGGAAAAGATAATTCAATCAAATGGAAATGAGAAAATCTGGGGTAGCAATACTTATATCTCGCAAAATAGGCTTTAAGCAAAGGCTATATAGTAAGAGACAAAAAAGGATGCTACATAATGATAAAGGGAGCAATCGAACAAGAGGATATAACCCTTGTAAACATTTATACATCCAACATAGGAGCACCTAAATATGTAAAGCAAATCTTGATGAACATAAAGGGAGCGATCAATGTGTCTTTTACTTTTACTAAAAAAGAGAATGAAGTTTTTGGCCAAACCAATAATATAGTCATAGCAGGGAATTTTAACACCCCAATGACACGGACAGATCTTCCAGATAGAAAATCAATAAGGAAATGGCAATCTTAAATGACACACTACATCAGATGGATTTAATTGATATCTTCAGAGCATTTCACCTCAAAGCAGCAGAATATACATTATTTTCAAGTTCACATGGAACATTTTCTAGGATAAAGCATATGTTAGGAAACAAAACAAGTCTCAATACATTTAAGAAGACTGAAATCATATCCAGCATCTTTTCTTACCATAGTGGTTTAAAACTAGAAATAAGTTACAAGAAAAAAACTGAAAAACACACAAAGACATGGAGGTTAAATAACATGTTACTAAACAATGAATGGGTAAACAAATGAGATCAAGAAGAAATCTAAAGATACCTCGAAACAAATGAAAATGAGAATACAACAATCCTAAAATCTACGGGATACAGCAGAAGCAGTCCTACGAGGAAAATTCATAGCATTACAGGCCCATCTTAAGAAACAAGAAAAATCTCAAATAAACAATCTAACTTCACACTTAAAGGAACCAGAAAAAGAACAACAAACAAAGCTTAACATGAGTAGAAAAAAATAATAAAGATCAGAGCAGAAATAAATGAAATAGAATCTTTAAAAAAAAACACAAAAACAATGCAAAAGATCAATGAAACCAAGAGCTGATTCTCTGAAAAAATAAACAGGATTGACAAACCTTTAACCAGACTCATCAAGACAAAAAGAGAGAGGACTCAAATAAATAAAATCAGAAATTAAAGAAAAGTAACAACTGACACCAAAAATGTTCACAGAATTGTAAGAAAATATTGCAACTCTATGCCAGCCAATTGGACAATCTGGATGAAATGGATATATTCCTAGAAACATCCAATCTTCCAAAAGTGAGTCAGGAGGAATCAGAAAATCTGAATAGAGAGATTACAACTAATGAAATTGAAGCAGTAATCAAAAAACTTCTAACAAACAAAAGTCCTGGACCTGATGGCATCACAGGTAAATTTTACCCAACATTCAAGAAGAGCTAACACCTATCCTCCTCAAATTGTTCCTGAAAATCTATATGAAGGGTAAAGAGGGGATAAATAGTGAGGGAAGTATACTTGACTTGGGGTGGTGAATACACAATACAATATACAGATGATGTATTATAGAATTGCACACCTGAAACCTATATAACTCTATTAACCAATGTCACCCCAATAAATTCAATTTAAAAAAAAAAAGCTAAACATACAAACTCACTGAGATTGGGACAATGTCTTACACCAAATCAGTATGCCCCCTTGTCCCACACATACTGCAGCATGTGTAAAAGGTATTCAATAAATACACTAAAGATGATGAAAAATAAATAAAATAAAATATTTACCTTAATATCTGGTTGTTTGTTTGAATAGCTTGTCGGTCAGTCAAAAGAAGTGTAGATAGGTCAAATAACAAGGATAAACCCTTGGGTCTAACAATCTATAGTTTCATCTTGTGGCATCTTTGCGCTTCAGATTGTAGAATATCTATAATACAAGTTAACCAGGGTGGATCCCAGCATGGGCCCTGAGCCATTGTCACCCTAGGATGCAGGCACGGCTGGACGGCTCGATAGGCCATCTTATGTGGGGCCCAGTGCAGGAGGGATGAGGAGTTTCCTGTAAAGAACGCATCCTAAGGGAACAGAGTGTTGAGTAGCACAGACAAGAGCCGCCCTTGGACAACGGAAATTTTTTTCTTGGTCCTCACAGACTCACATCTAAGTGGCAGAAGGGAGGGGGACAGTGCAGCAAAAACAGAGTTTAAAAAAAGAACTACGGTGAGGACAGGGCGCACACAGAACCAATAGGTTTGGCAGCATTTAACTGGCAGTTTTAGCAGTGCTGGAAACGCGGGCAGTGTTGGGGGGTGGAAACTGAAGCTTTAGGAAAGCATCAGTGACTTTGTGAGAGGCCTCAGTGACCTCGGAAGCATTCATTCCCACAGGGAGGAGGAGACAGGGAGACGACGAGCAAGCGGCTTGCAAACATAAAAATATTCATCGGCGACTCCACAAACTAGTCGGGAGGAAAATGTTACGAGAGCGCAGGGTTTTCCACGACTGTGGAGGAAAAGCGGGCAGAACGAAGGCAAGTTTTGCTAGTGTGGCTTGGGAGAACTGGGGTCAAACTGAGCTGTGCACCATGCTTAATCTCGCCGGGCTCCTACCCGGTGGAGGAGAACTAAAACTAAGGTACGTTAAGGTAGAGCCAAAAGGGAGCACGCCAAGTTTTGGTGCTGCCTTTCTGTTCTAGCCACCAAGATGCGATGGAAATTTTGACTCTAATTTTTGGCAGAATTACACTATCGATGATGAATTTCACTGAAATTTTTTCCGCATAGAAACCCTTCATTAAGTCAATTACATTAATTCCTAGAATAATTTTTTGCGTATCGTGATTAAGATTTTCCCTCCATTTTTTGCATGTTATTTTTAATTTTACTGAAGTTGTTTTATTTAGAATTCTTTTCTAAGCAAAATACTGATAGGTTTTTTTTTCCCTTTATAAGTCCGTATCAAATTTTACCAATTATAGCTTCTGCTACTGGAGATGTTGTTTTTAATTTTAACTAAACTTGCTTTTTTAAGTTAAATTTTATAGAGCTAAAGAATATCTGGTTGTCCCATCAGTTTTAATAAATTTTTAGCATGTGCACTTTTAGTCATATTATTTTGTGTTGATTATTTCTACTGAAAACAATCATAAGTTGCAAATAAGACTGATTGCTGGTATTTATTTCTTGGGCCAAAGATCACTGGTAGGATAGAAGTGCAGTAACCATATTCTTGGTAGGGTCTAAATGATGGGAGAGTGTATCTTGCTTGTCTCAGGGAGGGTTCAGGCATGCAGTTAAGGGTTTCTATGTCCCGTTTTGCCTCAAGTTTTAAGGTGGGTTTCATGGAAATCTATAGTAGTGTCATGAAGAAAGTACTAGATGATGGAACAACTAATCAGCATATTGTGGTTAGAAAAGCACCACATTTGAAATCAGGAGACCTTTGGCTTAGGTTTGCTCTCTACAAAAATGTAATTCTAACCCCCGTGAACAATCCATTTTACTTCTTAGGGACTAAATTTCCTTTGCTGTAAAATGGTGCCATCTAGTGGCCACTAATCCTAGTGGCTAAAGGATTATTTTGAGACTCATATTGTAATAACATAGTAAGACAATTTCATTGACAACAAAGCTTAAGCCCAAGGTTAGGTAATAAAAATAATTGATCCTAAGTATGATGACACCTTTTGATCAAGTCCAAGGTCTTTTAGATTTTGTATCAACTTGAATTTTACCTACTCAGAGTGGCTTACCTGACTACCCCTGTTCTAAACTATATCATTCAACCTTCACCTCCATCATAAAGTTTAATTATAAATTATAATTAAATTATCACAACTTTTAGTCACTTGTTTTTGACATGATTTGTCAAATGTAAGCTCCACAAGGAATATACACCATATTTTTGGGGTGGCTGCCGTTCACCACCATGTCCCCGACATCTAGCCTGCTACCTAGCTCACCGGAAATACTCGAAAAGTATTTTTGAATGATAATAAGCATGCACAAAGAAATAAATCTAAGAAAATATAGTTAAGTGAGTCCTGTTTATAAAAACTGATTTAAATTATGGGAAGTGCTGAATTTACAGTTTTTCTTGAAAAGGAATGTACCTATACACACAGAATCCACCTGTCCATCCCATATGCATTATTTTTAGATAATTCAGGTGTTTCAATAGTTTATTGCTTTTTTCCTCCCAGACAGCAACTGGAAATTTGGGGTGAAATCAGAAGAAGCAAACAATTCCTACTACTGTTAAAATCACCGTGCCACAGAGCCTGAAAGCCATAGATTTAGTGGGGTTTAGAGCTTTTTCTACAGCTTTCACTCCATGGAACAAGGATGCGGAAGCCGCAGAACTGGGAAGTGAGCTGTTCGTGAGTTGGCCACGGCAGGTGGCCAGGCCAGATTGCAGCCCTGGTTAAAGACATTTGTTGCAGGATTAATAATTATTTCTTTATTCAGTAGCTCTGTGCTGTTCATAGTCGGTAATAGCTTTTAAATAGACTTTTTTATTACAGTTCTTTATTTTGGGGGGTTTGTCTTTCCAAATCTTAATAAATATAAGCTGCCAGCAGCACCTGCCATGGGCAGCAACGCTACTGTTCGTCTTCCACGCCTTTGTATTACTTCCGTGTTTTTTGAGAACATTACATAAAACAGAAAATTTACTTTTGTGCAATTTTTAATTTGTAGATTCATTTTAAAGTTTATAAAGAATTTTAAGAATGTAGACTCTCTCTACTTTTAACAAAGAGGAACATGGTAATTCAACCAAATTAAGGTAAAAGGAAAGTCTAGTGATAAAAAAAAATGAGGCCCTGGTTAAGAATAAAATCCTGATCATTTTTTTAGTGTTTAGTCATTACCATTTTATAAATGATTCAAATGTGCATGTTCTTTAAAAATATTCAGATACGTAGAAACGGCTACAGAATTTCAGAGGTAAAAAGGCCAGATAATTTAGCCCCCCGAAGGGGGGAAAGATTCCAGCCCCACGTGGATTGTACTAGCTGCTTTGAGTGCTGTGTTGAGAGAGATTCTGAAGTTGAACCTGGGGACAGCAGTAGGGAGGACCATAATTTATTAACCATGTCATTTGTGGGGGGAGAGGGATGAAGTTAAATAGTGCCAGGGCCTTACAGCTGCCATTCTCAACTTGGTTTACTATTCTCTCTGACCCTTTTGATTTTAGTGAACTAATTTATCCATGTCACACAATTAGGTTGAAGCAGAGCCAGGACTAGAATCTGTGCACCTGAATATTAGTTCAGAGCTCTTACTGCCATATAGTTAGGACTCTCTTGATGTGACATGTGTTCTCTCCTGTGTTGGAAAACAAAATCTGAAGGGCGATAACTCCACACTGTCAGACAGTTAGTGATGTATTGAGGCTGATTAGAAACTGACAAGTTTTTGCATAGAAAGGTCAGTGAGATAAAAGAGTTTGCAAAGGGCTCTGGGACAGCTACAAAGTGCATACCGTACTGAGTGTCAGTGGGTCAAATCATTTGACATGGTTCAAGGGTAAATATAACTACATCTTGGCTAAAAATATAACTTTTTAACAAATACCTACTTTTGGTTTACTTATTTTTGCTGCTAAACAGTAATCGAATACAGATGTGAGCAAAAGGAGGTTGACAATTGTGAGTTTATCTTTCGATAATCGATAACTATGATAGCTCTAAACTATGGCCCGAAGAAGAAGTAAATCTGTAAAAATTAAGTCTTTTACAAATCAGTGAAATCTGGAGACCAGGAGCTGCGGGGACAATGGGAAAGTGTTTCCATAAAAAACTAAAAATTAGAAATGGTGACTAAAATAAAGGAATTATATGTACTTAATACGGAGAATACTTTCTCTTATTAACGACAGCATTTTAAAGGTGGGATAGTCATCATTTCAAGAGGACACCTAGACAGTACAAAGGAATGGACTAGATAATCTAGACAATTATCATTTTAAAATGATACATGGTGCATATTTTAGTGAGAGAAATGGACTAGATAAGCTTCCCGAAGACTCCGTAATTATGTATAATTATGGCTAGAGAAGCATGCCTTTGAGCGTATTTGAATTATTTGATATATTTGCTATGTGCTGTAATATTAAAATAAAAATGAGAAAGAAGTCGATGTGCTAATACAATCCAAGTAGTATTTATTGGTTAAATGCTAAGGTTCTAGATCGATCAGAAACCTGGAGAATGTATTTTTAGGATGTAGAATTATAATGGCGTTAGAAACCCAGAGAGTTAGAAACTGATATTATTATCAGTAATAAATGTATCAAGGCTTCAGAAAATATTCTCCCCACGTTGTTGCTGTAAATGCCTTTTTAATGTTAATTCAAGAAAAAAAATAAAATGATTTTTTTGTGTATCCAACTCAAGGTTTCTCATTTTTAATAGATGGTACGGTTGGAGTACTCTGGAATTCCTATGGCACTTATATCCTAATAAAAAATTAATTACTTCGGTATACCTCATTGGAGATGAAAGAGTTTATATAGACTTCCAAACATAGAGATTGCTACAGTAGACACTTTTATAGATTTCAAGGTGAGCGTGTAAGTCAGCGGGGACCCCGTCAAGTGTTGGATGAGGCACTGATGAGCACAGCCACTTTCTAGGGGACTTCACAGATGTCTGTGCACGCAACAGAGGGCCCCGGGGGCTGCACTCTAGAATGTCCAGGTCAGGACATTTAAATGCACAGGTCAAAAATCACAGTGGCTTAGGAGAGACATAAGAGATACAAAGAGGGTGGTGTGAAGGAGAAAAGGCACTCTAGGAAGCTCTGAGTCGAAAGGCTCAAAAGCGTCTCTGGAACTCAGCACTCTGGGGGCCTGAGTATATTATTAACCCTTCCCTCACCAACAGCTTTTAACTCCAATAGCCGGGACATTTCTCGGGAGCAAATGAATTCTTAAAATCTTAATGGAAAAGTGTTCATTTGGTTGCTTGAAATGTTCCTCATTTATTAGATACATTCTGGCAATGGGAGAAAAGAGCTTGCACTTTCAGTAACAGCAAAACTAGAATAAGTAAAATAATTACCAAAGCCATCTCTCCTCAAGAATATTTTTGTTCAGAAAGGCTCATTCCTCAGTTCTGTAAAAATTGTATCATAAACATCAACAAATACGGGGTGTTTTTTTTTGAGTCCCTATATCAGAGGTTTCCAAATTTGTATAAATGTGGGAAGCTTGTTAAAAGAGCAGGTTCCTGGGCTCTATTTTAGACACTTCAGATTCGTAAGTCCTGGGCAGGTCTCAAGAATTTGCTTTACCAACCAATGCTCCTGGTGAAATCTCATGCAGGTAATCTGGGAGTCACACTTGGAAAACACTGACCCAAAGTAAATTCTCTTCCACTTTAGTGTCATAGAAAATTGTGTTTTTAACAGGCTTCCTAATGTTAGTTCTGAGAAGCAAATACACTACCACAGATTCAGCCAGAGGTAAATGAACAAAGCATGGTGAGAAAACCTAGCTTTCAAACACATAGTCACATAGACCCTTACAATGGGATCTAAATGCTCTACCCAGAGAAGCCATCTAGTCTGTCCCAACCCCATGCATTATCCTATTTGGACAGACGTTCCTTTAGGTTCATCCTTGGTCTTAAGAAGCCCATACCAATATCTTCCAGTTTTTTACCTCTTTAGGTGATAGTATCGAAATGTAATCATCATATATCATTCTGGCCTTTTCTTCAATTACTTTTTTGTTCTGCTCTTTCTTTAAGTCTTCACAGGCAAGCCAGAAAAGTAGGTTCTCTTCACTGTATTCTGTTCGGAGGAACTCTCTGAAAAGGTTTCTTCCTGCTGGGGCCTTCATCATCTTGTCAAAATTTTGAGACCAGGACAAGACTTCATCTGAAGTGGGGTTTTGCCTGCAGAGAAAGAATGGGCCTATTATCAAATGAGACCTTGAATGCTAGCCCAGGTAGGGGGAGAAGCAGAGAGACATGCTATTCAACTGCTGCCATCTAGTGGTCATTGCCACTCTGTCTGGCCTGATCTGGCAAAAAATCTGTCAGGACGGGGTTAGTGATTTCTGGGTCCTGACAAAAATTAGTGTTAGGCACAAGCTGCATGTCAGGGAGCCAAGTGTTCAAATACCAAGGGGCTATACACACTCTGCACACGGTCATCATAAGTTCCTACCGAAGACTGGAAACGTTCAAACCTTAACATATCGCAAGTTCACAGAAACAGTCTATACACTTATTGTTCAAAGGGCAAACTGAATTTTTTTGTTTGCATCTTATGCAGATTTTCATTTTCAGGCTGTAAGATACAGTTTTTCCTTTCACCTCTGCTAGCTTGGGTGGTTTTTTTTTTTTCATTTATCACTGGATCTAAAAGAAGAACATATTGTATGCACTCGTCATGTATTTTCTTAAACTTTAGTAATTATTCTATTATATACAGGGTGGGACAAAAGTAGGTTTACAGTTGTTTGTATGTTAAATAATACAATAATTAATAGATCATAACATAAGAATAAACTCTATGTTTTGCATACTCACAACTGTAAACCTATTTTGCCCCGCCCTATACTATAAATGAATTGTTACCCATGAATGGGGTTATCACAGTTACAAAGTTCAGGGCCTTTGCAATGACAGTTAGGACTTTTGAGATATCTATATTCAGGTTTTCAGTGACTATTTTCCTGCAGAATCACAAGTTATTGCTTCCTTTGTTTGTACACCAAAGAAGTGGAAGAAATGGACTGGAGATGCTTATGGTTAAATCGATCTTGCTTTCCTGTTCAATCGTCTATTTAGTAATTTTCAACTAAAACACACTTGGTCAAAGAAGGTATACATAGGTATACACATTTTTGAGCAAGTATTTTAAATGCATTTTTTACTATTCCAAAATGTCTAAATTTCCTCATTCATTTAAAAAATGTCAAAAGAAGAAAAAGAACTACTATGCAGTATCAACATTAAAACCTCATCAGTATTAAAAGAAAGCACCTACAAATATACAAATAATCTACGTGTATTTTGATTTTATCTATAGATCCAGTTCTTCATTTCAATTTCTCCTTTTGGAGGCAATGCTTGGTCAGAGTCTGTTCCGATGGAAATGGGGCCGGACGCCAGCTGGGTGCCCTTTCGGACTGACTCAGGCCGCTCCGAATCTTGTGTGCATGTGTTTTAGATTCTTCCCATAGAAGTGAGTGGTTTGAAAGAAATTCTCAGAAAAGCAAAGGAAAGAATTAGCTCAATTTGGGGGGACTAATTCATGCAACAATCATCATTGAAAAGAGAAGGATAAAGTCAGGCAATAGTCTAGCTGATAGCTTAGCAGAGCTAATAGGAAAACTGATGAAAAGCAACGGCAATCACAAAATAAGATCTCCCAGCTCGTGTGTGCATTCATTTCACAAAAGCACGTTCAGGAGTCGCAGGAAGCCCGAGCTGGCAGCTGAGCACTGGGTAGACGGAAACCGTGGATGAATACGAGACGCGATTACACCACGAATCACTCACCCTTCTTCCTCTAGGACCTGGATACTCTCCATTTTTGTGGTGTGCGTGGGTCTTTCTGCAGTTTCCGCTCTTTCTTCGTTTCTAACAGTGAGGCTGTAATGTAACATAACGTTTTATTTTGTCTGTGGAAAGCCAACTATTGAAAGAAAAGGAAAAAACTGCGGGAAACTGTTTCACCAAAGAATTTTATTTTCAACTATGTGAGAATATTTCGTGTACAGAAGAGCAATACCCTTTTTAACTGATGGGTGAGCCCGTGCCAACTAAAGGAAAGAGAATCATTATTTCATAAAGTTACAAATAAGTCAGAACTCAAAAAGGGACACTTATACATTCTGATTTCATCCTTACATAACTTAAATAACTTAAAATCGCTGAGATATCTACATGATTATATGCTTTAACATTTGATATATTATATACATTGTTATGTTACTCTTTGGAATAATTTCATTTCTACTTTTGGTTAGTTCTACTCAAAGTTTGTTTTCTATTTATTTTCCCCCACTGATAGCTAAAAAGGTACAATGTGTCAGAATCTAAAACAGTATTTGCATAATTCATATCACCCTCCTCTGCAGACCAGGTTTTCTGTCGCCAATACCGTCATTCCTCCATCCACTCAAGTTCGAACTACTAGATTCATATTTGACTTTGTCTTTGCCCTTTCATCCCGTTTGGTCCCTCTCCAACATCTGGAGAGGTTCTAGATAAGAGAGCACTGGGTGGGAAGCGTCTCTGTGTCTCTGGGACATAAATTTAGGAATCTTATAGGATTACAGGATCTAGGATACTCCCCTTGGCTTTAGTGACACAGGTGCCGTGCCTGAGGGTGGAACACCCACGGCTGTGGGTGTGAACTACACATAATGAGGGAAGTAATAGGCAGACAGTAGGAAGCAGTTGGGTAGAGTGACTTGGAAAAGTCAAGCCAGTGAATTGGTAAACTGATCCCCCTGTGTAGGAGCTGAGGGGCTTCATGAAAGCCTGTCAGGAAGAAAAGGAAGTCCAGCTGACATCTCTTTCATCTGCTCATTCACTCATTTTTTTCAATAAGGGGTAATGAGAACTATTATTTTCTAGCGTCTATATGTGCCAGGCACTGTTTTGTTGTTTTTTTACCTTTAATTAATTAATTTTTTATTGTTGTTCAAGTACAGTTTTGTCCACTTTCCTCCCACCACTCCCCTCACCCCTCCCATCCCCACCTCCCACCCTCGATCCTACCTGCTTTGGCTTTGTCTGAGTCCTTTATACATGTTCGTTGATTACCCTTCCCCTCTCTTCTGTTTACTGTCAGTTTGTTCTTTATTTCAGTGTCTCTGGTTATATTTTGCTCACTTGTTTGTTCTGTTGATTAGTTTCTACTCACAGGTGAGATCATACGGTATCTGCCTTTCACCACCTGGCTTATTTCACTTAGCATAATGCTCTCCAGATCCATCTGCGCTGTCGCAAATGGTAGTAGCTCTTTCTTTCTTTCTTTCTGCTGAGTAGCATTCCATTGTGTAAATGTAGCATAGTTTTTTGATCCACTAATTTACTGATGGGCACCTAGGTTGCTTCCAACACTTGGCTATTGTAAATTGTGCTGCTATGAACCTTGGGGTGCAGAGGTTCATTTGAATTGGTGTTTCTGGATCTTTAGGGTATAATCTCAGCAGCAGAATGCTGGGTCAAAAAGTAGATCCATTTTTAGTTTTCTAAGGAAATTCCATATTGTTTTCCACTGTAGCTGCACCAGTCTGCATTCCCACCAACAGTGTTCAACACAATCCTTATTAAAATATCAATGACATATTTCACAGATATAGAACAAACACTGCAAAAATTTATATGGAACCATAAACGACCCTGGATAGCCACAGCAATTCTGAGAAAGAACAAAGTCGGAGGGATCACAATACCTGATATCAAACTATACTACAAGGCTACTATAATCAAAACAGTCTGGTACTGGCATAAGAACAGACACATAGATCAATGGAACAGAATAGAGAACCCAGAAATAAATCAAGTCTCTATGGTCAATTAATATTTAACAAAGGAGGCAAAAGCATAAAATGAAGTAAAAATAGCCTCTTCAACAAATGGTGTTGGGACATCTGGACAGCTACGTGCAAAGAAATGAAACTTGACCACCAACTTACACCATACACAAAAATCAACTCAAGGTGCATACAAGGCTTCTACTTTTAATTTTATGATCCCCATTTTATAGATAAGCAGTGAATCACACAGTTGCATGTTATGTAGGCCCAAAGTCAGACACAAAATATGTGGTATGGTTCGAACCAAAACCCATTTCTGGGTAATAACCCTGTTATTTGTGCTGAGCACGTGTTATGAACTACTCTTCCTGGTTGGCACCGATGCAATAAACTACTTACTGTGTGAATGAAGAAAAAGGTCACTAAATATGGCTGTGGTGGCGAGGAGTTTAGCGGGTGAAAGCTTCCGAGTATCAGTAGTTATTCTTACTCTGGAAAGTTTGGCAAGGGAAGCTGAGACAATGTCTCACTAATTCATTCTTTCATTCTCAGGTGCAAGGGTAAAGATGGAGAGGATGGAGTGAAAGGAAGAATTTCAGGGAGAGCGGCTCATCTACCATTGAGAATGAGACCAGCTAGGAACGTTTAGTTGAGATAGTAGGCTACCTGAAGAAAAGTGAACCCAGTAGGAATTGGATAGGCTTCTTTAGTCAGGAAAAAAAATGAAGATGCTTCAATGAAAAAAAATTAATAGTGAAGTAAATTAAGTCCTCTTCTAACAGTTTCTAAGGACAATGGCAGGTTTCTTGGTGTAGAACCACGGAAAGAGTAAACCTTCACAACAGTGGTGTGGCCCAAAGAATTCTGGGGACCAGAAACTACAGCCGACTGCGGCTCAAACACCCAGCAAACTGTGCTCTGCAGGGAGGTAGCACGTCCAGGGCCGGAGGCCTCGGAGCGCGCAGTGCAGGGGAGCCGGGGGCACCGCGAAGGGGCTTCAGAGATAGCAGCGCCGTTGTCTGCGTCCCCGCAGGCGGGTGCTGCGGCTGTGTCTGCAGACTGAGCTGGTCTAGGAGCCTCAGTCCTCGGTGTGCTGCACACTTCGATCAGCTGTGTGGCTAGAAGGTGGTCACTAACTTCCCCAAGTGTCTTTGACTACGGCTATAGCGCTTCTCCGGAATTTGATGATGTATTTCCAATAATTATGTGAAAGTGGGTGGGAGGAGGCTGACAATATTCTGTGAAATTTTCTGGGAGAAATTACTGATGCCAAATGTATAAAATATGCAAATGTCGATAAATTCTAGAAAGAACATATTTAAATAGGAAATTAATATTTTTTCTGCCAAACTTTACTGAGCTTATATGTATGTGTGCACACATAAGAAGGTACTATAAAAAGACTAGAAAAAGAGCTTGCTTTTGCTGATTAAATAATAAATTTGAAAATTTTTTGTTACATTTCCATACAAATGCAGTGTGACACACTCATGCGAGTGTTCTCCATTTTATGCAACATCTTTGAAAAAAAAGATTTCGCCATTGTGTGTTTGCTGTAGAGCAACAAATCTGGAATCTACGTGTGTGACTGACAAGTTTGCGAACACAAATTCTGGCTCTTCTGTCTGTTCCTGCGATATTTACAAACATCCCAAATGCTACCATATTAGAATGATCATTATGAAATATCGAGTTGTGTTTATATCTTTCATTGCTACACATGGGAAAATATGGACACACGTGTACTAAAGTGACTTAAAATAGCTGTTCAATACGTGCTTAGCTGTTTACTTTTTGCTCCATTTCTTGATTTGATATTGGATACAAAATTGTCCCATAGAAAGAAACTGACTTTTAGCAATCAGCAAGTGTCCTGTTAATTAACTGTCTTGCGGTGCTGGTCTCAAAAAACTGGTTTCAAAGTTTTAATGATCAAGAACCACTGACACTGACACTTGAAGATGAAAAGAAATGGAGAAAATGATAGGAGAGTTTGTACTAGACTGTCATTTATGTCTTAGGAATGGCTAATATCAGTCCCCCATTTTGCTTATTCCTACTCTCAGTAATATAGTAATTTTTTAAAATAATAAATTGCAGGAAATATTTGCTTTCAATCAACATACACGTACTGTTTGTGCTTGAGAAAAGCTCTAAAACAAAAACATTAAGTGTAACAATAGTGAGGGGTCATGCAGAGACACACTTTTTACTTTTACAGTGTTTGTAACATTTTAAATGAATATTTCTACTTTTTAAATAACTAAAGCCATAAATAGAACAGAACGCATATACAATGCTCACTGTGGGAGTCGATCAGAAGGAAAGGCCCATAACCTAGGCTAACGTTATAGGTGAAAATAAGCACTTAAAATCGCATTAGACATTTTTGAGGATAGTGACTTCATGAAGAGAGAAATGCATTTGGTGTATTTCAGAAAATAAGGAAATAACATCTTCTTTGTGCGTGGATGGACTTTTCATTTGTTTTCAGGGGAGTTTGGACAGTGGGAGGATGAGGAGAGCATCACTGGCTGCCTGTTACAGAGTTTACCAACTGATCTGTCACCGTGGATATGTGCTGGGCCGATTTGGAAGGCAGTCCACCTTTGTGAGAAAAACAATTGGTTCTAGGGACAGCCCCTGAAATGGCTGCGGGTAAGATGAAAGCTTTGCAGTAGCCATGGTGACTCTGGGACAGGGGCCGATCACAAAACTACACATTTACACACAAGCTCAACTGAGGAGTCAATAAGATGCTTAAATTTAATACAGTATGACATAAAGGTTCAAGAAAGAACTACTGTCATTGGTAAGGCAGATACTATTCAATATTTTAATATTCTCACATTGCGATATCAGTTTTTCCCTTTTATCGAACAGTTTCTACCTCAAATACCCCAGTGTAAAAATGGAATCAACAGCCTCAGGTTCTGAAAAACAACTGACGGCTTATTCTTTAAATGTTCCATTTTCCCCAGTCAAAAAAATATCACGGCAAAATAACACAACATCTTTATTTAGCCGTCAATGATAATTTATAATATGTCTGAGACACCTGGTTTATGCAACATTGCCTGGGCTGGAAATTCAAGATCAATAAGACAGAGGCTCCGAACCTGAGGAGCTCTGGCAGGTAATAAGCATCACAGAGCATCTCAGTGAGAGCTAAAATAGAGGCATGCAGATGGTGTTTTGCAGACACAGGTGCAGTATCTACAGTTCTGCAGGAGAGAACTGAGACAAGCTTCACAGAGGAGGTAACGATTAACTGGATTGAACAATAAGCAGGTGTTTGCCAGATGGACAAAGGGAATTCCAAGTAGAGGGGGAAAAAGTGTGTGGAGGCTGGGAGTTGTAAAAAAAGAAAAAAAGCATGATACATATAAAGGTAGGATGAAGCAGGGAGATCAGATGTGTCGGGGTGGGAGCAATAAATTAGAAAAGGCTGTGGAGTGTGGTTATGTAATGGGTCAAGAAAACGAGGAGAGGACTGAATCTCGAACACACCTCCTGTCAAATGATTTTGGCTTTTCACACTTTAATTTCCTCATTTATAATAGGGATAATGGCCGTGACCTACTACATAAAGTTATAAAGCAAAGACTCAAAAACTTGTGACAAAAGGCAACCTATTGCACATGCTTCATTAAATGTGAGAGCCAACGGGTTGCCTATTAAAATGACGATTCCAATTTCACCACAGAGTTTTTATCTCAACTGGAGGAAATGAAGACTTATTTGCTTAAGCACAGCTTGCCATTATGATGAAACACTCCCTCATACGTTACCTTACTACTCCTTCCTCACAGCTGAGTCCTATAAGGTAAGCAGGGATTTGTTATTAATCATCCCATTTTATGAACAAGAAGCCATCACCAAGGTTGACTTACACAACACCCACGACGAACATATATCAGGGTCAGTCAGCATTGCCATTCATTGGTTGCTCTTAAATATTTGGAAAGGGTGAGCCTACAACGAACCTCTGTTAGCGTTATCCCATGGCAGTCGACAGCAGTCACTGCCGGGAGGACTGAAGGCGCTACAGACATTGGAGAGGAGGGATTCCTCAATTCCCTGGAGGAGAGATTACCAGGAAGGAGCTGCTACAGGAGGTTTTGGCAGCAAAGTCTGAAGGAGGAAGGAAAGAGGTGAGGCCCCCCGCGAGTGCAGACCAGGTGTTGCTGCTACAAAGAGCCACACTGGGAAGCACAACTTGCACCCTGTGGCAGAGGGAACTTGGGGGACAGGGGCATGTGGGAAGGAGAAGAGCACTGAGGCATCGCTTAGAAAAGGCTACACCCTGCAGAAAAAAAGGAACCAGAAGGTGGGGCGGGGAACACGCACCATCCGCAATTTCAGACACAGCAAAACACAGCTACAGTCAAAACTGACTTGAACCTCTTTGCTTTCATTTACATATTTTGGTAAAACATGGTTCTGAATGGAGAACGTGGGAATGAGAATGGTGGTTAGAAATCTGTCTGGAAATGTATTACAGCACTTGTTTTAGAAAAACTATTGCCCCTATAAACACTCCACTGAGTTTTTATAATACGTATCATGTGTCATGAAACAAGTGTTTCATCTGGCTTAAGATTTTATTTCATAAACTTGAACCTCTCAAAATTAAATAGCCCTCTATTAAATATCTGTCCACTAGATGGCTGTGTTGCCTTTATAAATATAATAAAACTGAAAAAAAATTCTGGGAGTAATTACTCTTATTTGGAAAAAATCTTTTCTTACATATGTGGAGTTTTGATAACTATCATGTTTTTAAGGCATTTGAAAACAGTCATTCAATTAATCAAACTCAAAGGGAATAAATTTAATCTTGAGAGGGGTGCATAATTACTTCCGTTTCCCTTTTTGGTATTTAGCAAATGTTCTGGACACTCCCTGGCCCCACGTCATTTCACTTAGAAATACTTCGGGGGTTTTTTTTCTTTTTTTTAAGGCAGGCATAATCCTATTAACGTTGTAGTTATTCTTTCCAATAATAAATTGTTTGGAACCCTAATGTCTCTTGCTGGAGTAATATGGAACTTAGGTCATACATTCTAAGGGCAAATTAATTTGAAAAGGTTTTCAACTACCAACAGGCAGAAAACATTTTTTTTTCCAATTTAAAATGTTTTAGAAGAGCCATTTCAATTCCAGTTTGGGTTGTATGCATTTTTTTTTTTTACTTTTTATTGAATTAATTAGGGTGATATTGGTTAATAAAATTATATGCATCATCTGTATATTGCATTGTGTGTCCTCCACCCCGTCTCGTCTCCTTCCGTCACCATTTATCCCCCCTTTGCCCTCTCCTGCCTTCCCCACATGCTTTCCTCTGGTGATCACCATACTGTTGTCTGTGTCTACAAGGGTTTCTCTTTTTCCTTAATCCCTTCACCTTTTTTTACCCAGCCTGCAACTCCTTCCCTTCCGACAGCTCTCAGTCTGTTCTCTATGTGTCTGTTTCTATTTCATTCATCAACTTATTTTGTTCATTAGATACCATGTACAAGTGAAATCATATGGTACTTGTCTTTTTCTCACAGGCTTACTTCTCTAAGCATAATGCTCTCCAGGTTATATGTAAATGTTAGTTTCTTTTTTGATGCAAAGAAACTGAAGACAAATCTCATCTCATGCTCTCTGCTATCAATTTCCCTTTACACGTGCTTCTGTTTGAAAAGATGGGTTTCAAAAATTTCCTTTCTCTAGTGATATTAAGTTACTTAATTTTTACTTGAAACTCCAGGCTGTGTATTTTTAGGTTCATTGACACATTAATTTAATTTAGAATGCCAACTGCATTTAAGTTATTACGTGATTAAAATCTGGATCCACAATGTTTAGATAAGTAACTAAAGCTTCTTATTTGGTATAAACAGTCCCCCCCCCCTTTAAAATTAAGAGAATTACAGGACTGAATATATAGATGCACTTTAAGTTATACACACCAATCATCAGGATCTTCTATTTCAGTTCTCAGGTTGATTGAAATCCTATTTTAAGCTCTTCCTTCAACCCACTGTAATTTTCCCTGTAAGTCATAATTAAGTTAGTGGATGCTTTTGTGGGAAAGCAAGTATCTTGGACGTGAAAGGGCCAAATGACCTCTATTTCGTTAGTGGATACTGTTACTAACATGGCACGGAAACATCCAAGCCTTTAAATGCATCAGTTAAGTTGGAGCTCAAGCTTCCGGTTTTAGTTAACATGTGTCCCTATCATAAGAACCAGAATGAACAGCTGGACCTGCAGTAGCTGATACTCAGGAAAACATCTGATAGACACTAGAGTCGCTTATCCATCCAGCCATTCATTCCTCCCCTGGTATTCTCCAGTTACTGTGTACGTGAATATGTACGGGCTTGCAGGCAAAGATCCTGGGAAAGTTAACTTCAGCATATAATGAACTTAGGACACTCTGGGAACCCCATGGCTGTGTGGTGCGTGCTCTAAGAATGCTGTTATACCTCTGCTCATTAACCTGAGAGCTGGGGAGAAAGGGCCAGGGTATAGGATGCCGACACAGGTTCTGTTACATTAACTGACAACATGGAAATAGAACATGCTAAGCGTACAGTGGTCAAATTCTACAAAGTCTGATAATTTCCTTTCAATCTCAGAATTATAAGGGGGTCAGAAATAATACCTATCAATAAAGGATTATTCAGGGGCCCCTACAACATACTGAACCCTAAACTATCTGATTGATTATGTATAATTAATCACATCTTACAGGTGAAGAAACTGAGGCTCAGAGAGATTAAAGTTTAACGGTTGTTTATTATGAAACCGGGCTGCAACCAGGTCTAATTCCAGTGCCATGTTTCTTCCCTACCCCATGCTGCCTCTTGAAAATAGGCTTTATATGAGGAAGACATATTATTAGAATTTGTGTGTAATCTTTAAGTATGACAAGACTACATCTACTTAGAATGGATCATGTGTAACTATTATTTCATTATCTCGTGGAATTGGTTGATGAAAATGGTTCTGTACTTTTATATAATCTATATTGCTTAATACAAAAAGTAGCAAGGGTAGAAACTTGCTGTCTACTTAGAAACCTATGTTTCTGGACATGAGATATACTTTAATATATAGTGTATCGATAGCTTAAACAAATATATGAATTTTATAGCACCAGAAATTATAATATTTATAAAACCAATTGAGCAGAATTATTAAAAATCAACTCCATATTCAACAGAAGTGGGTTTTATCATCTCATCGGACAAAAAACAGGTAGTTCTTGAGTGATGTCCTAAAATAGGAGGTATGTTTTAATAGGCCTATCACACTTACTCCAGGAAAGATGCAAGGCCTGAAACAAATAATGAAGAGTTTTGATGAGAGGGACAAAAATAAAGTGCTAGCGCTTATCTCCATAAGATTGTATAACTATGACATTTTATAGGTATGGTAGGGGTAGTGAAATGTCATAACCTCATTTTTTGTATCATTATTGATCCAGAGAGGCTTAGGGATAATCCTTCAATACTGTCCAGAGAGCTGATAAATTTGGCCTGGATTCAGAAGGGCTGAATTTAATATTGTTTTAGAAATGGAATAATTTGCTTTGATTAGGTCAAGAAGGGAACATCAACTTCCCTCAAATTGAACCTTCACCCCCTTATTATAATTTAATAATTATAATAAGATCAGGGCGTCTGCCAACCTTTGAAGAGGGGCACAGTCATTTTCTCTGTCGGCAGTCTTTCTCTCTAAATTTGTCCTCCTGGTACACCTGAAGGAGAAGCTAGGTTCTCCCACAGTTCACTGATAATCTCCCAGCTGGCCAGGTGACAGGATGTTTGGCACTTCTCACGCATCCTCCCTCCCTGATGCATTTGCAGTTCTGGTCGTTCCTGCCTTCGCGGGCCTGGACTCTGACGTTGTGCTCGTATGTAATACCTCTTGCGCTGTCTTCGCTGCGGTCCGTGTTTGCAGCATTTCCCCTCATCTCTTTAAATATTGGTATTTCCTGAGGTTTCAGTCTAGCTCCCCACTCTGGGCCCTCATTCTCTTCTCCTGTATACTGCCCACTGATGGCTCTCACATGGTTATATCTAATAGAAATGTGTCTGTGCGTTTCAAATTCATCCCCACCACTCACTCTCGGGTACGCCCAACAGAGCAAGTCCAGTTCATCAGTCTTCTGCTAAACGGCCTCCTAGTCTAGTGTTTTCCCACTCGATGGAACTGCCATCAATCCGGCCCCTCGAGTAGCAATGTGGACTTATCCTTCTGTCTTCTTTCTCATCTATTGCAAATTCTTAATGGTACACCCTAAGTTTTTCTTGAATCTCTAATCTCTCCATTCCTTTTATTGCCATATATATTTATATATATAGTATATATATAATATATATTATAATATATATGGTGTATATATAAATATAAAATATTTATATATTATATAATAATATTTATATTATATAATAATATAATATAAAATATATAATATATAAATATATATTATATATAATATATATATGAATGGGCACAATATGCTCACTTATTATTTTGTTTTCTTCACATCTGTCTTTCTATTGCCAATCTAAACTGCAATGTGACATTCAGAAAAATAGGCATTTACAGAAAACACGGTCAAGAAGAGTACCAGCGGCCTGCCTTCCATGGAAAATGGTCAAGGAGTTTTAACTCTGGCAGTTTTCCAATCGACAGCACTCTGGTCACATGCAACACAGACTCGGCAGAGGCAACTTGATACTAAGCTTTTCTCAAGGGTGACCTGGGGAGTGGTACCCAATAATCACATCCACATTCCAGTGCTTACTGACAATCTGTTCCCTGTGTAGAGGCAGGGAGACTCTGGGGAAAGGTAATGAAATACAACAGTACCGGGCAATGTTAAGTTATAGTAATTAATAGATTACTAATATTAATAAATGCATGACATATTGAAGGCCCGCAGTCCTAATGTCCACTTTATGGTTTTGTGTATCTAGCCTGGGAAACCTCGGTTCATTGTGGTCGATGTCTTTGATGGTGTGAGTTCTAAAAAACTAGTGAGGAAATTTATCTATGTAATGGCGACATGGAGTTTCAAAATAACTTTGTGTAAGTTATAGAAGCTATAGAGGAAATTTATCTATGCCATGTGAGATGGAGTTTCAAAACTAGAATTCTTTGCACTTATGATTATCTGCTTACAAGTGCTTTGGAAGTCCCATGCAGCTAATTGATGTTCCCACGTGAGATGAGTCAGGTCTCTGAGGAGGAGAGGTATAGGAAGAGGGTCTGTGTTCACTGGTGCCTCAGATGAAATGAATCATCTTGCCTGTTGAGCAGATTTATTTCCAGAGGGTGGTTTCTTTACCGTGGAGCAGACGTGGATTTGTTTTTCCTTTCAAAAAATATCCGTTGGCTTTTAAAGCATGCATCTTAGTGTTTCCATTGGCAGAGAGCTAAAATGTGACAGCGTCAGAGGATAAAATAGGACATTATTTTTGCAGTTTTGAATTATAGAGGCCGTGGTGATTGTTAAAAATGGAGAAAGGGGGCAACTGAAAGCATGTTTATGAAGTGCTTAACATTTAGCCAGTCAGAGCTATCCATGGTCTGGGAGCTCTGGCAACCAGTGTGTTCAAAAGGGAGACGATTTTAGCTTTCGCAGGGATGATTTACTAAATTCGGTCTGTGACCAATTTCTCCTGAGAAGAATGAAGGATGTCTGAGTTGAGCCAAATACTGTAGGCAAGATACACTAGTGTGTAAGACAGTCAATTCTATTTGAAAAGTTGAACTTGATGTAATTCTTGAAGAGTTTACAAAACAAGAAGCTTTGGAAATGCTTCGTATCAAATCTGGAAGTGAAACATTTGGAAGTGTCATCTTAAAGTGGACAAAACAAGGGACTATTTGGATATTAAGGGAATCGCGTTTTTGTCCTGCTTCTATCGCGGATGGCATGGCGACAGGAGACGGAGCAAGCTTTCAGTTTCCTTCTCTGTGAACTCAGACACAGCATTTTCCTAACAGTTTTTTTTTTAGCGGGGGTATTATTTCCCTTCCAAACAAAAGTGTATAGCTAAGTCTGATATGTAAAACAGTCACAGACAGAACAATTCCCTTGGAAGCTGCAAGAGGGGAGCCAGGAGCGGTGGAGCCATTAGCAAAACTTGGGCACCATAAGTCCCCCAGAACCTTCCCCTGACAACCAGAAAGCAGCACAAGAGCTCAGTGGGAACATTCTGAAGAGATAACAGCCGAAGTCTCTTGAATTCTAAATTTTTATGACTAAACATGGAAGTCTGTCTTGTTTGGTAGGACATCGCCAGGAGCAATGAGGAATTAAAACAGGGATGGAGTAGCACCTAAAGACTTTATTTGGAAAAAAAAAATAGTCTGGGTTATTTGAAAAAAAAAGTCTGATACTTATTTGAAAAAAATAGTGTGGGTTATTTTAATATAACCTCTGATGGAAATTATCTTTAAGTACAAAATGAATTTTGAAAGTTCCACCTTTCATCTCATTTTTGAGGAACTGCTTTCTGTGAGCACACGGCAGTTTCTACTTTGCAAGTCACGTTCATGCACGTCGCCTCATGTCCGACTGTCTGAATGACCTCACCGGTTCACACTGTCATGGTGACGGCAGTTTTCTGAGGAGCCCCCACATCCTTCAGAGGTTTCTTTCTCATAAAGAAGAGGGGAGGGGATTAACTACCTCAAGGGTGAGGTCATTCTCTTTGCCTCCTGTTGTAACAAGAACATGAGGTTTTGACAGTGGCAACCGCGAACCTCAGGAAAGGCTCAGTCTCACATACACAACAGAACTGCCAATGTACAGACTTCATCTTAGGGCTAAGACTCAGGCCTCCGTGACTCATTTATGTAATGCAGGTTGAATGGTCTAAACCTCACGATCCTGTTTTCTCATCTTGAAATGGAGGGCTGTGAGGAGAAAAGGGAGACAGAGAGAGGCCGATCTGGGGAAGGAAGTGGTTCGTTGACAGGCGCAGAGAACAGGTCAGCTAATTAGTCATTGTGAACAAAATCCAAACTTTTCAGATTTTTGAAAGAAACTGTGGGAATATTTCAGTAGTTATGTACTTACTCTCTGTACCATCCCCCCAAATAAAGCACAGTGATAATTTATAAAGAAAGGAATAAATTTAAATAGGAGAGGAGCTGACATTGAAATATGAATGAGAAACGCAAATTTGAGGGAAACGCTGTATTGTTTAAAAAACCCTTAACATGTGAGACTAGGTTGAAGTATTTATATTTATTACTAGACATAGAAATATATTTTCCTAGCACTCCATTTCCTAAAAAGGAGGTAAAATCTACATGACAACTGCTGCTATTTACAAATGACAGTTACTCATATTTTGATTTCTAACTTTTTTTGGTCCCTAAATTACATTTTTTAGTGTTTCTTTTTGTTCTGCTCCTTTGACCTAGCCTGGAAAATTTGAAGAACATTTCTTTCTTTTTTTTTCCCCTCACTCTAATAAGCCTTTACAAGTTTTCTTCCCCTAAACTCAAAGTACAAAAAAATAGTGATTTTTTTTAAATGCATGTAAAAAGGGCATTTTCATTTGCAATGAGATAACATCCATAGTTCAAGACAGTTTAACTTTCATTTTTTTCATCATTGTTTACAGTAGAAATTACCTCTCATTTATCATATATAGAAGACTTGTAAGTTTACAGGTTGGGTGTTTTATAGCCTAGACTCTGGCATCCATGACAGTTCTTGACAAGGATATTCTAGAACTCATAGAACACTCATCTAATGGGCCTCGTGTTTGAGGTCCAAATACGTATCACCTTAGAGGCATGCAGAGTTAATGTAGTTTCCAAAAAGCTGTTCTAGATCCATAGTCTGTGTTCTGTGACAATCTGATGTTCAAGAGCTCGTGTTGAGTACTTTGTTATTTAATGAGCATGTTTAGAATCAACAAAAGCAAGTCTTGCTAAATACCTGTTTGACGGCAAATGAATCTTCAGTATTCTGTTTTGGTGTTTTAATCCTGAAACAATTCAGAATTAAATTTGGCAGGTAAATAAAATCATATACTGATTACTGGAGCATGGTATGATATGGTGCAAATGAGAAATAGAAGTATGATTTCTCAGCACTGTGTAACAATGTATTTGAGATGATGTATATAGAAGTTAAATAAAAACAGCTTTCCATTCCAACACATTTTTTGTATTACATCCACAAGCTAATTTTAAACATACCTTACTTCAAACCAGCTCCTCTTTAAAGCAATTTTATTTTTCCAATATGAAATGTTTAATAGCCCAGCAAGCTGTTATTAAATGCATACTTAGATGTGTTAGACACTGTTCTCAGCCCGTATGTGTTTTATTTCATTTAATGTTTACAGAAACCTTAAGAGGTGGGGATTCTTATTGCTATCATATGACAGATGAGGAATCTGAGGATATTTCACAAGTAACTTGCTGAAGGCCAAGCAGATAGCAATGGATGAGGATGAGATCCAAACCCAGGCAGTTCAACTTCAGAACCACCCTGTTCTATTAAGTCTCATTTGCACCATGCCGGAATCCACTGTATGTCATGAGTTAAGGCCAGAGCTCCATAATCTTTTTAGGAGAGATACAGAAAAAAAACCTACATGATTTTATTGCAACATGTCCCTCTTTTAGAACTCTTATTTCCTCCATCTGAAATAGTTTAGGCTTAAGAATGAAAGAAAAGGAATTATAAATGACTTTCCCTCACAAAGAGTCATCATGTGGAGAGCACTTTTGATATTTACAAAAACTACTTTAAATCTTCCAACTGATGGTTTTCTGGAAATAAAGTTTTCAAGATTGTCAGAGCTTGTTCAACCCCAAGTTCACCACTGTACCATGACGTGTTTCATCTTCTGTTTTGGTCACAGTGATAGAGCGTCATGCCACTATATCATAACAATAACCTTAATGGATGTTGGAAGCTTGTAGAGATCATACAAGTATTTGGGCCTTTCTTTAGGGTTTTGAAATAGGTTGGGGAGATCAAGAAAACCACTGCTAACCCAGAAGATTCACTTGTGAACTGAATCTTAAAGGATTCCAAAACTTATGGCTATATGGGAAGTTCTAATAATCTAACATCCCCCTGAGAAATCTATCTTTGGGCTCTGGGTCTTACTGCTTTTCTTTCTTTCTTTTTAATTTATTGATGTGGGGGTGGGGGGTGGGGGGAGAGAGAGATCGAGATCTGTTGTTCCACTTATTTGTGCATTTATTGGCTGAGTCCTTTACATGCCTGACGGGGGATTGAACCTGTAGCCTTGGAGTATCAGGACAATGCTCTAACCAACTGAGCTACCCGGCCAGGGCCTCTGCTGCTTTTTTTTTTTATCTGAAGGCACTTTGAAAATTTGGAACCAGAGCAGGTTTTCTGAAGTGCCTGAATCACAGGCATTTAGCACTAGACAGGACCTGGGGAACCAGCTTGTATAACTTTTCATCATCTAACTATCAGGAAGCCAAAAAGCAGGGGCTACAACTTTAATGTCACAGGGTCTGTCATTGATAAAATCACAATGAGAAGCAGATTTTCCAGCTCTAGGTTCAGAGTTTTTAATTAAGTTACTTGGCCTTCACACCCGTCATAGCCCCCCACCTTTCGATTGGTCAACATGAGTCTGTGGCAGTTTTTTTTGCCTTCGTCATCTCTCTGGAGCTGAGGCCACCACCCTGGCTCATAGCTTTCTGACTCTGCAACTGAACGATCAAGACCCTATGAAACAGCACATAACTAAAACACAATAGCGAGTACCACATACGACACTCCTCCATATTATCTTAATGTTCTTGCACCTCCTGTAACATTGGAGAATTTTGTCTATTGTTAAATAAATACATAATCTTATTTCTACCCATATCTTTAAGAAGCATGGATGAAAGAAAACATGTTATAAAGTAAGTTTTCATTCTTCCTTGTCAATTTAAATGTAGGTTCTGAAGAAACATAATTTGCGTATGGACATGTCTGCATTAAGTCAATGACGTTCTCCAATACTTCCTACTTTTAAAGGAAGAAGAAGAGAGATCGCGACATTTGGATGGCCCTAAGGACCTAAGTCCACTCCAGCTATCGCCTAGCGCAGGTACGGTAGCTTGCGGGTAACGGGACATACCAGGAGCAGCTGCAACAACAGCACCAGCAAAAGCAGCATGTGTTGTTGGGCCTCTGGTTTCCGGGTGCCTGAGACACAGCAGGTGCTCCTTCATTTTGCGACTGCTGCCTTTTTCGCATTTCAGCTACGTTCGGACCGGACTGGCTGAAAGAGGAGAGAAAACATAAAGCATGAAAAGAGGCCACAGTAAAGATAAGTGCCCTGTCCTGAAGGGAAGCATAATTTGATTAAGGGGTAGAGGCGGGAAGATGGTTTAGAAAAAGTGAAAAGAAATAAGCCTCAGCAGTCAAATGAAAAGTCCTTCAGAAAAGCTTTTAGGAGAATCTCCTAAAAACTTTGGAGACAAGCTTTGATCATTATCAGCTACATAAAATTTTAGTAGCAATATTGCCACATAATCAAAATAAGTTGGCAAGGTAAATATTCTGTTTGGACCTTTATTTTTAACTTCCTTCTTTGCTCAAGAATAACTGAATCTGCTTTTCTTTAGGAACACCTTTGAATAATTAAGGGGGTGTGTACTTCTTGTTCCCTCGCTGCGGTGTGCAGCGAGGTTCACTGAGCTTCACAAGTCATCATGGTAAGGTTGTCAACTGCACAACATTGTGAAGACAATCAAGTGTGTTTTTGGTGCTCTCTCACCTTTTTGTAGAAATACTCAACCTCCTTTATGGCACTGCTGGGACACCCTCTAGGGGCCTAATCTCAATAATACGGGCAAAAGGCCTTATTCTCTGTGACAACCTTGCTGCAAAGACATCACCTCCTTTGCCGCCGCCACCCCAATTCGTTTTCATTTAGTAGAGAATTGTGAAAAGATAAAAAGTGATCCAATCAAGAATTACTTCAGTGGAATTTATATTATATACCGTGGCAGATAAGAAAATTATTGGGATATAGGATGTCCTCCCTGTCATCTTACAAATCAGACCAAGTGAGTTGCTTTCTGTTTATAAGCCCAACCCTGATCTAGGACTTTGCTGGGGATAAAAATATAAAGTTTTATTTTAGTAAAATAATATCACATTTAGCGTGGCCTTTCTGAAAAAGGAATGAATTCTGCCCAATGATGTTTTTCAAAAATATGCAATGTAGGTGAATCATATACATGCATGGTCATATGTGTAGCTGAAAGCAAAACATATTAAAAATGGAAAGTACTTCAGGTTGTTTTGGCATTGTGAGCTTTAAAAATTAAACTTTTAGTTCTAACTACAATGACAAGTACTTTAAAAAAACACTGTATTCTTGAAAACAAGATAAGCATCTCTTTAGACCAAAAACAGACCAGAAAACCACAGTGGTCAGTAAATGGGGGCTAAAGTCACAGTCATTTCGTAATTCGGATATGGGAACAGAAAGATGCAGAGGCGTTGCACTCCAGCAGGACTTCAAATGCTCTGCTGTGAGTAGCGGGAGACCAGATTCCCTGGTACCTGCATAGAATCGGGGGCTGTGTGGTCCCACCACTCATGAAAGGATGTTGAAAGAACTGCCGGTACCACTCAGCTATGCCTAGCTACAGCAGGGGCAGCAAACAGGACAACCATCCAGGCCTGACCTAGACCCAGCAGCCCACGGGTTCGGTGACGAGGGTCAGAGATGTGTCCAGAACCATTGTTGGACGGGAGGGAATCCTGAGATGGGGATGAAAGAGCTACTGTGGGACTGAGGGTATCGAGGGACTCGTGGAGATGAGTGAAAAAGCATTACATTATGAAGAGTGAGTGAGAGTGAGAGGTATATACCTCACTCCATGTGTTGCCTGAAAGCAAAAAATCCAAACAACACTGAAAAATGGAGAGTTAACTCGACAACCAGGAGAGAACACCCTCCTGATCAAATGCAAGAAATTAAAAAACAGGATCACCCAAAATTCATTTAATAAGCATATTAACTTAATATAAACCATGTGATAAAAGAAAGATTCTGAGAACATTTGTCTTATTCATATGAGAACAAGGAATTACAAAAATAAATACAGGCAAATATGAAACAAGAAGAGAGAGAATGAAAAACAGAATGTAAAAACAAAAACACAGCCGTTAAAAAATTCAGAGGGAATAATACCTTCCAAAGAAATCCCAAAGAGAGTAAGTGACAGTGCCAAATAACTGTGCCTAGAATTCAGCAAAAAGATAAAAAATAAAGGAGACAAGTACAACAGTAACACTGAAAGGCTCCAATATGCGTCTGATAAGATTTTCATCACAAGGAGAGAATTAACTAACGTATTATCAGGGAAGTATTATTCTCAGAGAAGTTGGCTGAGAACTTTCCAGAATTGCAAGAAAACAAAATGAAGTCTCATATTAAAAGAGCACACAACATGCTGCACACAATTAATAAAATAAAAATAAAAGTAGATCCACGCTCATACCCATTATAATAAAACCACAGAACTCCAAGATAAAGAAAGAAGTGGAATTATCCCCCATGGAAGAGTAGCTGTACTGACAGTTACCTTCATGAGCAATATTAGAGGACAGAGAGAATGGGTGAGGGAGTGACATTTTCCACGTGCCAGGGGGAGAAAAACTATCGCCTACAATTTTATATTTAGCTAAACACAAATTCAAGCGTGAAGCCGATTTATGACATATTAACTGAGTTAATTGCTCAAATCCTTGCTGAAATCAAATTGGGTCAGAAAACAAAATCAGAGGGAAGGAGTGGAATATACAAGTTAATTGCACTGAGATTGATAAAATATGGGCTTAAAATACTGGACTTAATTAATGACCAGCTGAAATAAAACTCCATGTTTCTCTGTTTAGAAACAGTCTAGAAATAAAGTTGACTACATAAATTCGGAAAATAGGAAGTTGCCCTATCTCTCCGCTGACACTGTTTTGTTTACATCACAATGTTGCCGCGTTGTTAAATCTGAACTGTTTTAGCATAATTGTCTGAGATCATTCCATCCTTTTTGAAACACTTTCTTCTTTCGCCTTCTGGGGTGCCTGGTTGCTTTCAATCTCACTAGTTACTTCTCTGTCCATTTTGTTATTTCCTTTTTATCTCCCTCACTTCCAAATTTTGGATGGCCACAGTGCCCCTTCCTGAGAAATCCATTCTCTGTCATTTATTTATTTAACTCGTTGAGATTTTTACTGAACCTACCAGTTTTCTGGTCAAAATTCTCAAATTTATGGTCCAATAAAGAGGGTATTTTTCTGACTTCTGGGCTCATATATTTAGCTACCTCTTTGCCACCTCCATTTGGTTTTCTCAACTTGGCATCTCAAACATAACATGTACTAATCTGACTCTCTTATCAAACCCCGCTCCCCCCCGCCCCCCCACCCCGCGCCAAAGTAGTTCCTCCCAGTTTTCCCACTTGCTGTAAGTGAAAAGCCTTATCTTTCCAAGTATTCAGCCCCCCAAAAATTGGGAGGTATCCTCAACTTCCCTATTTCATTCCCGCACTGGCAGAGCGGTAAATCTGAGAAGTCTTAACAGGCCTCCTCCGCGTCTCTTCTACCTCTCCCTCGTCATCTCTTCCTCTTCCTAGGTCATTCTGTTAAAGTGAACCTTTTAAAGCATAAATAGATGATTTCAGCAAAAAACTCTTGCACTCAAATTCACCCTAAATCTTCCAGTGTCTCCCCATTTTACTCCAAGTGAAAGCCACTGTGTTTGCGATGAGGTCCTTCATCCCTTCTCCGAGTGCATGTTCGTTTCTCTCCTCCTTACTCCCTCTGTGTAACCAAAGTGGCCTCTTGGTTGCCACCCCTGGAACATCCTGTGTCGGTGCATTTGCACTTCCTGTCCCACACTCAGGGCTTGACTCCTTCACATCTTTACTGATGGGTTACATTCTCAATGAAATCTTCCCTGCGACCTTATTTAAAATCGCAACTCCCTTACTCCATCCCTAGTGTGAATTGTCTCCCTTTCTCGTTTAATCTGCCTTCATATTATAGATCATCATTGGTTATACTATAAGTTTTATGTATTTGTGTGTCTAACCAAGTAGAAATTAAGTGCCATGAAGGTAAAGATTTTTGCCTGTTTTTTCTTCAGAAACACACGAAGAAAGTAGCTTTATACCAGAGCTCCTAATCTATATCACAAAAATTTGCAGAAAGTTTCAATAGCTTCCTTGAGAATTAAATGCCTTAATTTCCTTATTGTTAAATATTTAATTTGGAAAAATTCAGAGGGAAATGCCATCTGGGGTATCAATTTATTCAGGGAATCTCTAGGATGTTGTGGGTTGAAATCACTGTAAAGATGTCCAAATATCATTTGATAGATTTGAAAGATCTTTCACTGTCTGCTTGGCCTTTTGGCTTTTCCAAAATTGATTATCTCACTACACAAGCACCTTGGTGATTAGAAAGATGTAGGTACCAATTTGTACTTAATCCCTTCGACTTTTTACCCAGCCTTCCCACACCCCTCCAATCTGGCAAGTATTGGTTTGTTCTGAGCATCACTTTGAAAATTATGTAAAGGTCTAACCATTATGCCGTACACCTGAAATTAAAATAAAATAATATTGAATGTCACCTGGAATGGATACATTTTTAAAAAAAGATGTAGGAACATTCTTTTTACTCCAAAGTAAGAAATATAAAAAAATTATTCTTATATTTATGCATTACAACATAATGCAATGCCATTCAGCCACGAGAAAGAAGACAATCCATACAAATTTGTGACCATACAAATGCACTTGAGGGCATTACACTAAGTGAGATAAAGCAGAGACAAATACTGTCTAACACCACTTAAGTGTGGGATCTAAAGGATCTGAACTAGTAGAAACAGAGTAGTGTGGTTGTTACTAGGGCTGGGGAGTGGGAAAAATGGGAAAGATGCTGGTCTAAGGGCACAAACTTGCAGTTAGAAGATGAATAAGTTCTGGAGGTCTAAGGCACAGCATTGTGGTTATCATTAATGATACCGTATTATATACTTCAAAGGAGCTAAGGGACTAGATCTGAAATATTTTCAACCCAAAAAAGAAACCATATGTGACATGATGGAGGTGTTGGCTAAATTACAGTGGTAATCATATAGCAATCTATAAATGTATTAAACCAATACATTTTATACCTTAAATTTATACAATGTTATATGTCAATCATATCTCAGTTAAAAAAATCTTTACAGTTGGAGCAATGAAACAAGCTGAAATTAAAAAAAAGAAATATAGTCTTGGTTGGTGTGGCTCAGTTGATTGGAGCATTGTCCCATAACCAAAAGGCTGCGGGTTCAATTCTCAGTCACAGCACATACCTAGGTTGCTGGTTTGGTCCCCGATCTGGGTACCTACGATCCCCAGTCCAGGAGATTACAGGAGGTAACAAATCAATGTTTCTCTCTCACATTGATGTTTTTCTCTCTCTCCCTATCTCTCTCCTTTCCTCCTTCTAATACATAAATAAAAGTAAATGAATAAATAAAGATAAAAAGATAAATATAAGGATATGAACTTGGTTTTAAAAAAACTGCATAAGATTAGGATGACAGCAAATGAAAAATTCTAGGTAATTTAGTGGAAATAAATTCAGTACTAATCAACAGTACAATGTAAACAAAATAGTTAATGGAAATTTAGAGTGCATTACCAGAAGCATTTTTTTTTTCTAAAAAAGGCTGGTGACAGGTCTTCTCTGGACTGATTAAATGGTTATGTTCAACTATGGTCAGCACAATTTAAGAAGGAAATTGAAATGCGTTCAGAAGACGAGAAGGAGCTGTGTTGAAAATATTTTTTTAAATCTCATAAGAATACTGCTTTTAGAACAAAAGTGTTAGCTTTAAAGAAGACCCAGATAATCAGAATAATAATTTTCCAATATTCAAAGTGATGTGATTTGGAAGAGAACATAGGTCTGTCTTGTAAGATTCTAAATGTTAGAAGATTCGTTGACGAATGGAAGCAGTTGAGATTCTTTCTCCCACGTATGGAAAGTTTGTCTGATATTCAGAGGAGAGCATAATTTACCTGTGAGATTAGCATCAAGCCAAACATTCCTGGGCATTCATGCTAAGACTGGACAACATTTTGGAAGACGTTGATTTACACTGGCCTCAAGTTTACGTAGATGTTTAGACTGAAGAAACCTCTCTTGGTTCTGAGGCCATTGGTCTTGACAGGGGCTACCAAGCTAACTGTTCTGTTTTCAAAATACATTTGGGGAAGGAGCTGGGCAACCTCTATTTTTTCAAATCAATTTCTACACTCTTGTAGATCATATTGTCAATTCTTGAGCACTGACTATATTATTCTTCATTTGTTTTGTTTATACATTGCTTCCCAATAGGATTGTAAAGCTCTTAATGTGAAGTAGAAAAATGTATCTTATATATTGGTTTTACTGCAATATAGCAGTGTATTCTGTCAATAACAGATGCACAATAAGTATTGCCTATTGAATATGAAAGATTCCTTTGCTTATTAAAAATACCTATTTTCCTAAGGCAGAGATTTGTAAATTTTAATACAATTCTTACAGCACTAAAGCACACTGTCAGTTTGAATGGTGCTACTTTTTCCAAAGTATCCCAGATGGAGAATGGGGACGAACTCATAGCCAGGAACCCTAGAGAACTGAAGCTCTGGAATGACCTGCTGCAATGTAAATACTCAACTTTTATCTTAAGAATACACATAAAATTTGCTTGGTATTTTGATATTGTAATGTATACATATAGGAATAATTATTTTATATTTCCTTACTTTGGAAGAAAAAGAATGTTCCTACATCTTTCTTTTTTATTTGTCAATTATAGTTGATATTCAAGTTATATATGTGTGTGTGTGTGTATATATATTTTTATATATTTACAGAATTTTCAAAGTGACCCTGGGAACAAATGGAGGATTGCCAGATGGGAGGCAGGTGGGGGGCTTGGTGAAAAAGGTGAAGGGAGTAAGAAACACAAATTGGTTCCTACATCTTTCTTAATGGTCAAGATCCTGGCGTAGTGAGATTACCAATTTCAGAAAATCAGCTGAATTGGGAAAGATCTGATTTTGCACATCAAAATTAGTGATTTCTCATTTTACTCTTGGTTTTCTTTTGTTTCGATTTTTTGTTTTTAGAACTCAAACTTACAAATATACAAATGACAATCTCCTCCAAGCTGCACTGCAGTACGGTGATTGAAGAATCTCTGCAGTCAGTCTGTCGGCATCCAAATCTTGCCTCTGCCGTCAACTGGACGACCTTTGGTTAGTTACTTAACCTGTTTATGTCCCAGTTTCCTCTTCTGCAGATAATCATTGGTAGTAACAGAATGCATCAGTACATCATTACTACTGTAAATGTGTAATGGATTGAACATGTAAAAATACTCAGAACAAGACTTTGTGTGTGTGTGTGTGTGTGTGTGTGTATAGTGAGCACTCAATAACTGACAGCCCTCTCAAGGTAAAACTGGATAGAGTAGTTCATAGTGTTGCTAAAAAGTCATTGTGCTATAATGTTTTCAGGCTAAGATGTGGAAGATTTAAGTCAGTGTCTTTTTGCTGAGAGATTATTTTACTTCTTATCGGGTAGGGGTTCATTTCCATTGGATGGAATCTTCTTATCTCTGGGTGCTACAAAAAGGCTTACTCAGTGAAGAGAGAAGACGCATGGTTTGGGTTTTCAATGCACCATGAACATTATAATTTTTATCACATGTAAATGAACTGAGTCTCAAGTGACTCACAGTACCCACGAACCGCTCCTTACCCAGCAAGCTTCATTATAATTGCAGCCGTCTTGTCATGTTTAGTGAAAGCCTTCGGTTTTGCCACACAGTGGGTGATTCACTGTTTAGCCCCCAAAAAGGTATTTGCTAAAAAGCCAAATTGGAGAGGCCCTCTTTAGCACCGGGGTGGACAAGGAAATGATCCATCACATACAGATATTTATTCTTAGTTATGATATATTTTCCCTGTGGAGAAAACAACTTCCTTCTCAATTTAAAATTGTTTTCTTTCTTTTTTACATATATTTTATTGCTTATGCTATTACAGTTGTCCCATATTTTTCTCCCATTTGTTCCCCTCCTCCCTGCACCACCCCTTCCACCACCATTTCCCCAATTCGTTCATGTCCATGGGTCGTACATATAAGTTCTTCGGTTTCTCCCTTTCCTATACTATTCTAAGCCTCCCCATGTCTATTTTGTACCTACCAATTATGCTTCTTATTCCCTGTACCTTTTCCCCCATTCTCCACCCTCCCATTCCCCACTGATAACCCTCCATGTGATCTCCATTTCTGTGATTCTCTTCCTGTTCTAGCAGTTTGCTTAGTTTGTGTTTGTTTCTGTTTTTGTTTTTTTAGGTTCAGTTGTTGATAGTTGTGAGTTAGTTGTCACTTTACTGTTCAGGTTTTTTATTATCTTCTTTTTCTTAGATTAGTCTCTTTAACATTTCATGTAATAAGGGCTTGGTGATGATGAACTCCTTTAACTTTACTTTATCTGGGAAGCACTTTATCTGCCCTTCCGTTATAAATGATAACTTTGCTGGATAGAGTCATCTTGGATGTAGGTTCTTGTCTCTCATGACTTTGAATACTTCTTTCCAGCTCCTTCTTGCCTGTAAGGTTTCTCTAGAGAAATCAGCTGATAGTCTTATGGGAACTTCTTTGTAGGTAGTTCTCTCCTCTTCTCTTGGTGCTTTCAAGATTCTCTTCTTATCTTTAATTTTGGGTAACGTAATGATGATGTGCCTTGGTGTGTGCTTCCTTGGGTCCAACTTCTTTGGGACTCCCTGAGCTTCCTGGATTTCCTAGAAGTCCATTTCCTTTGCCAGATTGGGGAAGTTCTCTTTCATTATTTTTTTCAAATAAGTTTTCAATGTCTTGCTCTTCCTCTTCTCCTACTGGCACCCCTATAATTCAGATGTTGGAACGTTTAAAGTTGTCCCAGGGTTTCCTAAGCCTCTCCTCATTTTTTTTTTGAATTCTTGTTTCTTCATTCTGTTCTGGCTGAATGTTTATTTCTTCTTTCTGCTCCAAATCATTGATTTGAGTCCCAGTGTCCTTCCCTTCACTGTTGGTTCCCTGTATACTCTGTCTAATTTCACTTTGCATAGTCTTTACTTTTCCATCCATTTTGCGATCATACTCCACCAGTTCTGTGAGCATCCAGAGTTCAGTGTTTTCAACTCTGCATCTGATAGGTTGGCTATCGCTTCATCACTTAGTTCTATGTTTGGAGCTTTGACCTGTTCTTTTGTTTGGGCCATATATATATATATTTTTTTTGTTTGTTTGTCTCAGAGTACCTATTACGTTGTGAGGGGTGGAGCCTTAGGTATTTGCCAGGGTGGGGCAACCCACGTCACTGCCTTGTGGTGCTGTCTGTGGGGGAGGGGTCCAAGAGGGAACAATGCGGTTTGCTCACCTCTTGGCTGGCTCTCAGCCTTTCCCCTTCTACCCACAAGCAAATAGGGCCCTTCTGGTGCTGATTCCCATGTGGGCGTGTGGGTGTGTGGTTTTGTGTATGTTCCAGAACCCTGTGGATCTCTCCAATGAACTCTCCTGTGACACTGGCAGTTTCTCCCACCACCGCAACCCCCACAGGTTCTTACTGGTAGAGGTTTTGAGGCTTTCCTTTCCCGCATCGGAACCCTGAGTTGCACGGTCTGTCTCACTCCCCAGTTATTCCTCCCGGTTTGTCCACACGCAAATGTAGGACCATCCGGTTCCGCTAGCCACAGCCTTGCCCTGCATCCTCTTTGCCCTGGGTGCCCGTCTCTGCCCCTCCCAGTCTGGGTGAATGTTTCTTCTTTAACTCCTTGGTTGTCGGACTTCCATACGATTCGATTTTTTTGGCAGTTTTGGTTATTTTCTGGTTTTAAATTTGTTGTTGTCCTTCTTTTGGTTGTACAAGGAGACAGACTGTATCTACCTACTCTACTCCTCCATCTTGGCCGGAAGTCTCAGTTTAAATTTTCTGATACCCACTCTGTTCCAGCTAGGCCAGCAGCTATGTATGCAATGGAGCAAGCTTTCAACATCACTCCTTGGCTCATGGATATTTTTCTAAAAAGCGTTGTCTCCAAAGCAGCTCTTCTTTTTTTTTCTCTTGGATGGGAGGTATTTTTTAGTGTGCTATTTTCAAAATTGTGATATAGTAGTCCTTCTTATCTGCAGTTCCACAGTTTCAGTTACCCATGGTCAACTGTGGTCTGAAAATATTAAATTGAGAATTCCAGAAATAGATAATCCATTAGTTTTATGTTTTGTACCCTTCCAAATCCTTCACTTCATCTCATCATGTGGGCACTGTATCATCTCACACCATCACAAGAAGGCTGAGTACAGTACAGTAAGCTATTATGAAAGAGGGTTAGACTATTTTATATCACTTTCGTTACAGTATATCGTTGTAATTGTTCTATTTCATTATTAGTTGTTGTTGATCTCTTACCATGCCTAACTTACAAGTTAAACTGTATCGCAGTTGTGTATAGGAAAAAACATAGTACACCTAGGGTTTGGTACTATCCACAGTTTCAGGCATCAGCCGGGGATCTCAGAACACATCCCCCATGGATGGGGGTGGGTACTGTACTACCCTTTCAATGCTCATCTTGCTTACCATCCCCTCTCTTGTCTCCTTTCCTCCTGTTTGCAAGAAAACAGGCACGTTCCTCTCAGGGCTGCACAGTATTGGGCACTTACCACTTTAAGTTGTAATCTGCATACAAGCCTGCTTAAATTATTGGACTACTCTCACATCCTGGAGTCTCCCCTATTTTGGGATCCCCAGCACCGGGTGGGTGCACTTCCTTCAGGCAACTTTTGCAGGCCCTCCCAGCCCATGGGGAGGTACCCGGCACTGCCCACCGCTTCTGTGACCTGTCGTTCCCTATGGTTTTATAGCTGGGCCGTATGTGTTTTTCCTACAAGGCTGAGCCACTCTTGGTAGTGCCCCAGGTCAACATGGAAGAGTAACTGTGTGGCTCAATGAAGCTCCCGCCACAAAGTGGTATTTTGTGAGCTGGAGCAAGTGCCCCACGCCACAGAGAGCCATTCCTCTATTTTGCTCAGAGGAAAGAAGTTCATTTCATGAGGAGAAATGTCTATCATAAAGTTTATCCCTGTTTTGCTTCTGAAAGTGTTGGTGTCTACTAATGTTTCGGCACTTTGGACTTTAACACAAGCCAGCATTTATTTGATTGTACACATACATTAAAAATTGGTTATTTCAATTTTAGTATCATCAAATGAATGCAGTTTAAAGCGCCGTATTTCCAGGAACTTCATCCCACAAAGATGCTTGAGAACCAATGAGCCCGGCCCATAAGTGGTCAATGAGACAAGAGAAATGAAAGGCTTCCCTCAGTACAGGTTCCCCCCAGACTCCAGCTTTGCACCTTTAAAATGAAGGGGAAGGTCATTCAATGACTTAGCAAGTTTAGAAAGTCAAGAAGACCAATGCAGATAAAGCAGAGCTATTAAAAATCCAATTTTTACCTGACTGATTTAGGCTCTGCTTTAGTTTAGAAGGGCAGTACTTGCTTAGGGTAAATGCTTTAGAAATCGGCCCAAAACTGCATGACAGTAAGAGCAGTCTTCGTCGTAAACATGGCATGGTGATAATGAGAATCCTTAGCGTGGCCCTATTACTTTCATTGTGACATGCTAGAAAATGCCACTGATTAACACAGAGTCATGCATGTTTACTTAGGAAAGTACTGACTGCACTTGCTCTAAGTGACACATTCATTTTCAGATTCATCAGACGGCTTCTTAGAGAGCAGACATGCTCATCATTTCAATTCACATGAAGATAAACAAGTTAATACAAGGAAAGAAACAAAGATTTAAAATAGGAAAAGAAAAAAAAATCAGTAGAGAAAACAAAACCACAATATTTGAAAAGGGGTGTGCCGGACGCTGTTTCTCCTAATGGTACTTATTCATACACGTATTTAAGACAGTTGCAAACACAGGGGTGATGGCTGTGGAAATTTAATAAAGAAAAATGTTTATACGAACCCTTTAAATGGGAATAAAGAGATTAGTACTAGGTGCAAGCATCCCTGGAAGCAGCTAAAACACAAAATATATCCCATTTATGTTTGTGTTTCTTGCCATGTCCCCGTACACTAGCCAAATCTTCTTTTACCGCTCAGGCAATGTGGGTCACCCCCACTCGCTCGTGCCCTTCGCGGTCCTTTCCGTATCGAGGACAAGCTTTACATCACCATTTTCTCAGACGTACTCCACCTGTGAGTGAGCACAGTCCCTATTGTTTCCAAAGCTACATTCTGTATGTTTTGTCTTACACTAACAGACATCTGAAAAAGAACATTTAAAGATACCGTCAAGCAACCAGAAAACTTCTTCAAAAGTCCGTGTTCCTCTCAAGGTAAAAATGTTTCGAGGCGGATTTATGGTCACCTTTCCCAAGAGCCCATTATTATGGCCGTTTAATCAAATTTATTACTTCCCTTCAGTCTGCCTTTAACATAAATATTTTCGGCAAACTGGCCCCATGTTATAAAGTTAATAGCAGCTCAATCTTTCTCCTTCTTCCACAGACACATCAAACTTCGGGCAGTACACAAGTGATTCAGTCAATTCAATCAGCGCTCTGTACTCGCGCAGCAAAACATCGCTACTCATTCCAGGAAGAGTGGGCGGCAGCTATCAGAAAGGCTACGTGTGACGATGAAGCGATAAAGGCTCTGCCCAGAAGCCCCTGACACAGACATGCACAACAGCTCACTAAGTACTATCTGAAATACAGAAAAGAGCTAATAAGTAGAATGGCAGGGTTTTTTTCAGGGGAGAGGGAGTATGTTGGGGGAGCATAATTATTCTCCACCCTTATGTATTCATGGAATGACACTGGTAACAGAGACACCCTTTAGGTTTGGTTTTTCACAAAGAGTCACTCTTGGGGGAGAAGTGGATATTCTTACTTGGCAGTAATATCCAGAACATAATCAAGGAAAACAGGCATGGTAAATATCTACTCCAAGTTCTAGAGTTGTTGTGCAGTATTAAGTGATGACTCTCTCGAGATGCAAATATGCATACGAGTATATATATATATATATATACGTATATTTATAGTTCTGTATATATGGTATCTATTATATACTTATATATGGTGTGTATGTGAGTGTGTGTATATATATATATATAGAGAGAGAGAGAGAGACTAAACCATGATGAGGACATGATTAAGTACTCAAGTATCATTAGCTATTCACATTGTCATCATAATTCCTACTTCATCTCTGTCACCTTCTCACCTCACTAATCCTTTGGATTCACCAAACCGTTGGTGGCAAAGGACCAGGGTTTCTTTTGTCTTGTGCCTGTTCTTTTCTTTAAATTGCCAATCAGCCATGGAGCAATACTTGGTTAAATACAATGAAAATAAACAATAACCTGAAATGAACCCATGAAATATACAAAACCCTATTAGTTTTCACTATTAGATTTAATAGACATAAAATCACCATCAAGTTGCTGTAAACATTTCTAACCACTTACTCTCAGTCTCGTGACTTCCTTGTCACAGACCAGGAACAGATGTTTTGCCAATCAGCACATGGCTCGCATGTGATCACACACTGAGTGTCAGCCTTCTAATACTTACTGCCTGTACCAAATGCCAGAGCTAGTATTGTTAGGGAGAATGTACTCTAATATAACAGCTGACAATTGAAATTATAGCTCTAGCTCCTACCCTTGGGCAAGTTCCCGAACCATTTTGAGCCGTAGGTCACGCAATTATAAAATCAGGATAATAGTCCTACCTAATTCACCAGGACGTGTAAAGACTTAAGGAAAAGATCCTTGTAATAAGTGCAGTGCTGGATACATGGCAAGCTCTCAATTTATGTTAATTATACTTATTTTTATGCTTTTGTCCTTTCTGTATAAGTGTTTTGAAGATACAGGAACTATTGAATTATTTGTATCTTTAGCATCTAAGATACAGATAATTAGCCACCCAGTTAATACTGATGATATTGATTTATCATGTATAGACAGGAATATTAGTATACACAGGGTGTGAAAAAGTGTAAGCAATTCACAAACTGTTGGATCAATGCCTAACATTGCTCTATTCCACCTAGTTTATAAGCCACTAAAATATTACAAAATAAAATGAGCTGCAGTTATAGGTCTCAGCAGAAGTTGGCCTCAAAATAAAGGCTTCTCCTGGCTGGTGTGGTTCAGTGGATTGAGCACCAGCCTGTGAACCAAAGGGTCGCCAGTTTGATTTCCAGTCAGGGCACGTGCCTGGGTTCTGGGCAAGGTCCCAGGAGAAGCAACCACAAATTGATGTTTCTTCTTCCCTTACCCCCTGTCTAAAAATAAATAAATAAATAAATAATCTTAAAAAAAGAAAAAGAAAGAAACGTTTCTGACACCGTGTTACTTGGTTAGGGAGAAATAGATCATTTCATTAAATAGAAGTGGGATGCTGATAATTTTTCTTTAAGGTTGTTTTTTTTGTTAATTTTTTTTGGTAAATGACTATTATTTAGAGTAGTTTTGGTTTACAACAGAATCGAGAGGGAGATACAGGGATTTCCTATATAACCCCTACCCACATATGCATAGCCTTTCCCAATATCAACGTCATTCATCAGAATGGCACATTTTTACCAAAAATGAATCTACACTGACACATCATCAATACCCAAAGTCCACAGTTTATCTTAGGGCTCACTTTTGGTGTTTATACATTGCATGGGCTTGGACCAATGTGAATGACATATATCCATCATTATAACTTCGTAAGAGCATATTCACTGACCTCAAAATCCTGTGTGCTCTGCCTACATGTCTCCCTGCGCCCTCCCCCACTGGCAACCACTAATCTTTTGTCTCCAGTTTTGCCTTTTCCAGAATGTCCCAAGTAGAATCATATAGTATGTAGCCGTTTCAGACTGGCTTCTTCCACTTAGTGACATGCATTTAAGGCTTGCCCATGTCTTTTCATGGCTTCATAGTTTGTTTTAGAGCAGAATAATATTGCATTGTTTGGATGCACTACAGTTTATTTCTCTATTTACTTAATGAAGGACATCTTGGTTGCCGACAAGTTTTTGCACTCATAAATAAAGCCACTACAAACATCACGTGCAGGTTTTAGCATTGACAGGTCTTCAGCTTCTCTGAGTAAACACCAAGGAGCTCGACAGCTGGATTCCATGGTGAGAGTATAGAGTATGTTTAGTTTTATTAGAAGCTGCCAAATTGTCTTCCACAGTGGCTGTGCTGTTTTACATTCAACCAGATCATTTTTGTTGTTGTCGAGCAGTTTTTACAGAATTCCCGTGCATGTAAACCTATGAGGTAGATACTGTCATTTTATATGGAAGGAAACCGAAACTGGAGAGATGAATCCCTGGCTAGCTAGTGAATGCCTACTACAGATTTAAACTTAAGACTGCCTATCTCTAGTCTGTGAGCCTTCTTTCTCTGTGAAGAGGTCCTAGGCAACGTGGTCTAGCACAGATTTCTAGGGCGAAGTCCTGCTAGGACTCAGAAGGCACATGAGAACCTCTGGGCAGGCCATGAATATGTCCCAGATGCTCCAGAAAAGCTGGATGACTAAGTCCATCCCTGATGGAGGATTTTGTCCATCTCGCTTGATAGTCTAGGCTTCTCTACCTTTCCAAAGTAAGTTGGGATCAGTATAGTTAAATTGTTCTATCAGTAGGGAGATTATAAAAGAGTCGGTATTTATTTAAGTGTCTGTTGGTGGTTCATCACACCAAGACATTTACAGTACTTTGTTTCCATTTCACAGGAGCTATGAAAGATTTGATCCAAGGTTAAAAATCTATTTTGACTTATAATTGAAGGTTTACAAATACAGAAAATCAATGAACATACGTGTATTAAGTTCCCACTATGTTCAGCTCAAAACAGGCCAAAGATAGTATCTAGATCTAAAATAAGACAGAACTGAAACTCAAGAGGTATGCTGGAGTTCAGACGTATTTTAGGAACGTTAAGATGCATTTCATGTCACTCTTGAAATATAATGATTATTCTCCAGCATATAAAAAATTCTTGGTGGGGAAATGAGCCCCACTCTCCCCAAGAAAAGAGCTGCCCCCTACTTGTGAGATAAATTTATACTGTCTCTTACATTTCCAAAGTTGATACTATTTTCGGTGGGTTTTAAACAATTCTGGCCACTCACATGTAATCAGCACGGCCAAAGTCAGCAATGTTTTGTTGATCCCGAGTCATGTTTCTGAGTCTTAACAGGCAGACAAAATCGATTCAACATGAGTTCTATTTCTCCTAATAATACAACCCCTTCATTTTGTTTGGCTCAGCATCCCTTGTTTAAACTTGTCACATAAAATACGTTATTAAGAAAACTCTTCATTCTCAACAGCTTCCTCACAATAAAACTCCCTGTTAAAAGCAGAAAGGGAGTCAGAAAGATTTGAAACTCTCTAGTTCCCATATTGAAACAACTGTGGAGTAGAATAAAAACAAATGTTTCCTTAATTCTGTAATTGGCAAGAAAAGGCTGCCTTTCCAGTTACCAGGTATATAGCTGTAAACAGGATACAGCTTATTAGAAATTCCTCCTTAGCCTTAGTAAATTGGTTGTTGTCAGAAATCATTAATTGGGTTGGTAATATTTTAAATAGGATTTTTGTGCACACAGCAGTGTATGGTTAGTATCAAAGATAGATTGTTTATTGGTTGATTGATTGTCTGCCTTTGATAAGCAACCTCAATTTGGGACAGGCACTAAAACCCATTCTCTGAGCTTTCCTTCTGAACACACTGCTAAGAGAGAAGCAGCGAGGCGAGGCAGGGACCGCCATCTGCGACCCTGACAGTGTAATTCAGCAGGGATCCATGGGCTGCCATGCCTAGATGCCGATCAGAGCAGAGAGCAGGACTGGGCTGATCATCTCAACTGGATGAGTTTACAAAAGGGTGAGTAAGTAACAGTATCAATATGTGAGTTCATACATTTTTCCTGTGCTGTATTTAAAGATTATTTACACAGATCAAATTAACTAATCTAGCTTTAAATAAACTGAAAATAATTTCATTTATTTTATAAAATTTCATTCTTATTTGTCCTTCACAGGTAAACGTCCTTCACAGGTAAACCTAGTTTAATGTTGATACTATATACAGAGCAAACACATGGAAATTTAGTACAGAATAAAAGTGAAAAGATTCTTTTAAGTACTGTTAGAAGAAATGAATAGCTATTTGGGAAGAGATTAAAGTTAACTGAGTCCTCCAAATATATACCAGAATATACTCTAAATATATTCCAGACATAGATACAAAAATTGAAAATATGCAAGGATTACAAGAAAACATAGGTGAGGTCTTATAACACAGGAGAAGAGAAAGTCTTACAAACCATGAACAAATTCTAGAAATAAATAAAAGACGTTTTGCATGGAAAACAAAAACAAATACCACCACCATGAGCATAATCAATAGGCAAATGACAAAATGGAGGGAAATACTTTTAATTTATAGCTTAAACGATTAATTTCCATATAAATAGGGAGTTCTTTTAAAAAGGCCAAAAACCTAATAAAAATGGACAAAAGATATATGTTTTTTTCACTGAAAAGAAATATATCATTGCACTTTAACATAAAACAAAGTTTACGTTTTGTTAACAAAACAAATACAAATTATATTAATTATACTTTTTTATATTACATTCATACTTTTCAAATATGAGACTTATGAATCAAAAGCTTACTAATATAAGCACTAAATGCTGCAAAATTTCATTATACTGTTTTAGTTGCATTATAAAATTATGTTGTTTTTATTTTCATTTAAATATTTTCTTCTTTGTGTTTTTTTCTTAGACTCATAGTTTGTTGCTTAATTACTGTGTATTTGTGTTATTTTAAGATACCTTTTTGTTAATTTCTAATATAATTCCATTTTGGACTGAGAACATATAGTATATATTTTAAATTTTAACTTTAATTTTTTATTTAATAAAAATTGATTGACAGCTCAACAAGTGTTCTATCTTGGTAATATTTCATGTGTACTTGAAAAGAGTATGTATTATACTAGGATACAGTGTTCATAAATTTATTTGTTTGACTGTGTTACTCAAGTTAGCTATATCCTTTCCAATTTTCTATTTGTCCTACCAATTTCTCCCCATGGAATATTCAAATTTCAAATAATTATTGGCAACTGTTTTTCTGTTTCTCGTATTAATTCTATTCATTTCTGTTTTGTGTATTTTGAAGCTCTCTTATTGAGTGCATACACATTCATTATTGTTATTTCTTTTCATGAAATGTACCTTTCATTCCTGGCCAAATTTCTTATTCTGAAGTCTAGGCCTTTATATTAATATAGCTCCTCCATATTTCCTACAATTCCTGATTTGACAATATATCTTTGTTTATTCTTTTACTCTGTATTTTCTAGTACCTTTTATTAAAATGAGAGTTTTTTGTTTTTTTTTTTGCAATATATACATAGTTGGGTCTTGCTTTTTTGCTTTTTTTATGCAGTCTGAAGATATTACCTTCAAAGCGAAATGTTTTTAGACAATTTATTTTAAAGTGGCTATTGATATGGTTTGAATTAAGTCTACGACATTGCTATTTTCTATTGTCTCATCTCTTTTTCCTCCCTTGAGTATACTTCCATTTCACGCACCTCTGGTTCTTAATGCTTTCATTGTTATACATTTTATTTTTTATTTTTTTAAGATTTTATTTATTCATTTTTAGAGAAGGGGAGAGAGGGAGAAAGAGAGGGAGAGAAACATTAATGTGTGGTTGGCTCTTGCACACCCCCTACTGGGGACCTGGCCCGCAGCCCAGGCATGTGCCCTGATTGGGAATCGAACTGGCAACCCTTTAGTTCACAAGCCAACATTCAATCCACTGAGCCACACCAGCGGGGGCTATACATTTTATTTTTATATATGTTATAAACCCCATGTACATTGTTAATATTTTTGTTTTTACCAATCAATAAATATTTAAAGAAAATGAAAAACAAGAAAAAATAGTATTTCCTACGTACCCACATATTTACCATGTCTGGCAGACTTCACTTCTTTGTGAAGCTCTTTTACCACATGGTATCATTTTCTTTCTGGCTGAATAACTTCCTTTAATATTTCATGTAGTACAGTTCTTTTTGGCACAAATTTTCTCAGTTATTGATCATTAGATAAGATTTTGATTTAGATGTCTATCTTGAAAGATAGATGGAGGGTATGGCAGTTCCGGGTTGACTGTAATCTTTGTTTCCATATGAAGTCTGTGTGTGTATTCGTGCGTGAGTGTGTTCTGGCTGTTGTTAAGATTTCCCTTTGTTACTGGTTTTTATTTCATTATAATGTTAACTGTTGTTTATTGGACCTGAGGCTCACGAAACTTCTTGGAATTTTGAGTTTACAAAATTCATCAAATTTGGAAAACTGTTAGCCATTAGTTTTTCAAAACTTTTTTCCTAGTTTCTTTAAAATTTTTTATTTTTATTGTTTACACTATTACAGAGGTCCCCATTTCCCTATTTCTCCCCTGTACCCCAGCCTCCACAGTCCCTTCCCTCTGGCCATGAACACACTGTTGTCTGTCTATGGGTTACACATATGCTTTTTGGACAATCCTTTCATCTTCTTTCATCCAGTCCTCTCACCCCCTTTCAAATATATATATATATATTTGGTACACTGTCCCCTTTCAAACTCTGGAACATAATGCACACACACACACACACACACACACGCAATACAGCCTAAAACTCAGACTCTGTTTATTTCACTTCAGTAATGTTTCTCTGTGTTTTTCAATCTGGATTCTATTACTCTACCAATTTCACTGATTTCCTTTTTGCCTACCTGCTAAGCCCATCCAGTGATTCTATTGTATTACAAGCATTGTATTTTTATCTCTAAGAGTTTCATTTTAAAAAGTCTTCTGTTTCTCTTTGAATTATGTTGTGTGTTCCTTTAATTCCTGAACATTGTTATAATGGTTGTATTAACATTCCTCTACTAGTTCTGTCATCTGTGTGTGCCCTTTAAAAATTCTGTTTCTTTGGGCTGATATTTCTCCTGGTTATGAGTCACATTTTGCTGTGTCTTTGTATGTCTAGTGATTTTTATGGGATACCGGACATGGTCATTTTACGTTGATGGATACCTTCATTTTGTTTTCTTCTTTTCATGGAAGTTGAACTTTGTTCTGGGAGGTTATTAAGCTATTTGATGACCAGCATGATCCATTCAAGGCCCTTTTTACACTTTGTGAATGAGTCTACAGTAGCCAGTGCTCCTATGAAGGCCTGGCCTCACTGGGTTGCCACTAAGTGCTCCAGGTGATTACTGGGGACAACGCTTCTACTCTGACTGGTTGGAGTTCGACTGGCTTCCTTCCCAGTTGTAA
>PVJD01011087.1:0-48752 GCA_004026545.1 Mormoops blainvillei | reverse complement strand
ACGATTCAAGATACCCTGGCAGTCTGAGTGAAGAAGGAAACAAAATTAGCCACGTAGTTCGGGTTCTAAAGGATGGGCCAAAGCCAAACGCCAGCACTGTACACAGAACTACCTTGGAAAAGACCTGGGTCCATTTCCTCATCCCAAGAAGTATCTTATTCAGACCTGCCACACTGAGGAATCCCCTGGGTCCACCAGCTAAGATCCGACCCCTTGAAGCACACAATCCTGTCCCTGGCTTAGCACAGGTTCTGAGAACCAGGCAAGGCTCAAAATCAAAATGTCCCTATTGAGTCTCAAAAAGCTAGCAAAGATGGATCTTCCAAACGGAGTGACCCGTGTGTATTCCTCAACCTGCAAGAGAATTCATTCCAAAGTCATAGAGAAGAGTTAAGAAATGTAGATTCCCCCACAGTGCAATTAATTCTCTCAAGGGTTCCCTCTGGAAACAATGGTGCCTCATTGACATCTCAAAGATTTGGGCTTCCATCTGCAGGCAGGAAATTATCCCTCCCTCCACTGCTCCTAAAACAAGCCCCACGAGAAGCAGTCATATGGTTCTGGTTGTAGCTGAGGATTTCCTCACAGGACGTAGCAGCATCTCCTGCATACACCTTCCCAGCATTCTTTCCTCTTTCCTTGTTAACAGAACTGTTTTCCTCTGGGGTCCTACTGGCTCAAGAGTTTCCACCGCCCCAGTTGGCAGAATAATGGGAACGAGGCTCAACCAAGATCAATGGATTCTCGTAGAAATCAGAACTTTGAGTGGAGAGACACAGAGCTGAGATCTGATGGAAACACCCAAGCAAGATGGCTCACCAGCTTTCGACAAAGATTTTTCCCGACTGCCCTGCTTCCCACAGCCTGGGCTTGCTCAGCTTTTTCTACGATTCCATCAACTACCCAACATCCTCCTGAGAAACCCTTTTTTAACTAAATTGACAAATGTCGGTTTCTGTTGCTTACTGTCAAAGAACCCTAACAGTTAACATAGAGAAAGCGCGGAGGTAAGTGGGCGAACTCTTACTACAAGCCAATGCCATGTAAACACACCAACAGCGCTTATCAGAAACACCCGGAGGGCTTTGAAACCACTCACATAGGCATTTTTTGAAAGCTCCCCTGGCAATGCTGATGCCTGTGCACGGTTAAGAATCCCTCCTCCGGTGAACGAGAGCAAACGAACCTGCACTCTAACCCTGGACTGACGGTCTGCAACTGGTGCCAGCCCTTAACCTCTTCGCGTTTGTTTCGCTGGAAAGTGAGATACGTGGCGGCCATGAGAGGAAAAGCGAGCAGGGACGATCCTGAAGAACCGCCCACCTAAAGTGTGGCCATGAGAGAAGGAAGGTCGGGGCTGGCCAGGGGAAGCCGGAATGCAGTATCATTTGCCATAAAGAGAAGGCGACCACAGAAAAAATAATGACAAGCAAAACAAAACGCCTGAATTTGCTCTAGAAATGTTGCCTGCTTCTGGTTCTGAGCCTAAGGCCTGTTGCCTCTTTCCTCCAAAGAGAGATTTGCAAGATGCAGGAAAGGGTTCCAGGGTCGAGTTGAAGCTGTCTCCTTCACATGATCAATAAAGCGTATTGATAAGGACATGACTTTATTACGATATGGTTCAGCGTCATTCGGTGCTGGGTCTGTGGGCCCCGTGGGCAATTGTCCCCCACATTGGCCGCACTGGAGCCATTGAACCTCCCCTCGTGCCCACGCTGAATGCCACACCCAGGGGTGAGAATTCTCTGCCTGCTTTGGCTCAACCGATTCGGAGGACGTTTTTATGCCATCTGGCCTGGCAGTCGCTGTGAGCCAGCATTTTCTACATCGTTCCTCACTCTCCATCGCTTTCTGTTTTCTGCTTCCTCCCTCCACTTCCGGACCCCTCCACACATCCCACACAGGGTCCAGAATCTTCCTACCACCTTTTGCCCAAAAGGAGAGGAAAGCAAACTGCCCAGCCCTGACTGCAGAGCCCAGGGGGCATTGTCGCCTCCTCTGGAACAGATGGGCTACTCAGAGAGACCAACTGTCCAAAGTCATGCAGGACACAATTGGCAGACCTGAGGTGCATTCACTCATCTATTCATCGCATAGATATTGAGGGCCTCTGTTATACTCTAAGTATTGTTCTAGGGATCAGAGATACGGTAGTGAAGAAACAAGCAAAGGTTTTGCCTTTCGTAAACAAAAGAGAATGTGAGATACTGTCCAGTTGAGCTAAGAGCTATGATATAAAATAAGCAGGTATGGAGATGAAGAGTGCCAGGGACATTATTTAGATGGGGTGGCGACGGAAGGCCTCTCTGAGGAGGTGACATCTGAGCACAGAATAAAGTGCGCTGTGCAGGTATCTAGGAGAGGAGCAGGCCGTGGGTAAGGGACAAAGCCCAAGGGAGGAAGACACTTGGTGTATTTGAAAAGCAGCAAGAAGGCCAGTGTGGCTGGAGCAGAGCGAGTGAGGGGAGGAGACTTTGGAGAGGAGGACAGAGAATCAGGAGGGAGGCAGATTACAGGGCCATATTGAGGGGCCCCACTAAGATGATGTTGTGCAGGCGAGTGGCGTGATCACGGCTTTGAGAAAAACGGGAACCGTCTTTTAAACCCCTGCTCAGTGCTGTTTGCAGAAGTCCACACCGACTCCTTTTCCATCAGTGCCACTGCACGCAGCTACCCAGCTTGAGCGCTGCCCGGCCCCAGCTCACGGAGACTGGAATGCGGCCCCTCGAGTTGTGCAATGTGGTGGATGCTTTACCGCCTGTCCCTGGCAGTTCACTTGGGCCTAATCTCATCTTGCTGTGTCTGATTGAAGCTAAGGACTCCTGAGTCAAGTCCTTCAGGGTATGGCCTCACATCCCTCACCAGGTGAGTGATGAGTTTGGTCCAGGGTTTGAGCCACACTTTGATGGAGAGCTTAATATAAGGGAAATTTTATGCTCATCTACAGATCCTGTCACTTGTCATCTCCTCTCCAAGACCTATGATTTCAGCAACCAGAGAAGGAGAACAAGAGCCAGTGCCACCTCTACTAATGACAAGTCAGACATGCTTGGCTATGACTTTGGACAAACAGGGGAGCAATGAACCCCCAAAGTCTCCCCACTGCATCCAAGCCTCTGGCATAGGTCTTCCCATTCACAGGCGTGAAAGAGTAAAAAGAGACCCTTTATGTCACCATTTCCTTCTATTACCTGTCATCGTTTTGGGCATGAGTGCACACACACACACAAACTAGAGATTATTCAGCGTCAAACAAGACACATATCAGCCCAGGATTACATTCATCTTCCCTGGCCCCCAAAACCTCACCTTGGACCCCTCTCATACCTACTGCCTCCATCCCATGTGCCTGACTTTTCTGATCAGACTGTTTTATTTACTTAGCTATAGTTGATATACAATATTATATTAGTTTCAGGTATACGATAAAGCAATTTGATATTTTTATACCTTAAAACATGGTCGCCTCACTAACGCTAGTGATTACCTGTCACTGTGTAAACTTATCACGATATTATTGACAATATTCCCCCTCACCATTTGCACTCATGCCCTCATCCCCCTCCCCTCTGGCAACTATCACTTTGGTCTGTGTTTCTATGTGTCCATCAATAGATGAATGGAAAAAGGAGATGTGGTACACATATACAGTAAAATATTATGTGGCCATGAAAAAAAAAAGAGCACGAAATCTTGCCATTTGTGACAACATGGATGGACCTAGAGGGCATTATGCTAAGTGAAATGAGTCAGAAAGAGAAAGACAAATATTGTGTGGTTTTACTTATTTGTGGAATCTAAAAAACAAAACAGCCCTGACTAGGTGGCTCGGTTGGTTGGATAGCCATCTTGTAAACCAAAAGTTTGTGGGTTCGATCCCTGGTCAGGGCACATACCTAGACTGCAGGTTCAATCCCTGGTTGGGGCACTATGGGAAGCAACCGACCAATGTTTCTCTCTCACATGGATGTCTCTCTCGCTCTCCCTCCCTGTCTTCCTTGCTCTCACTAAAATCAATAAACATATCCGCAGGTGAGGATTAAACAAACAAATGAAACAAAAGCAGAGTCTGACCAGGCCACTGACTACATGGCAAACAGCAACTCAACAGATAGCTCACTCTGCCCCCACCCAGGACACTGGCTTCTCTGCCTGACGGTGAGCACGCCAAGCAACACCTGGTTTTTCAGGGGAACTGGACTTTGGGCCTGAGGTGGCTGTGAAGTGCTCGCATCTCGCAGAGAGCTAACAGAGCACCGGAGCAGGGAGGTGTCATTTTCACAAGCCCATTTTTAGAAGGCAAGCAGTTAATCAGACATCCCAGCTAATTAGCTGAGCTGTGGAAGGAGCCACATACAAACATCTTGCTGGGAGAATAAGCACAGAGAAATTGCATAAGGAACGCAGCAGTTCTCTCCCCTGTGATTTCTGCAGGGGCGGCACAGCAGACCGGGCGCATCCTACCTGAAAGTCACCGTATCCCAGAGCCTTTCCCCCGCCTTTCACCCACACAGAGGCGCCCTGAGAATGTTCTTCTTAGTACAGCTTGGCAGGCGCGCACATCTCTGCTCAATCTTATGTTCTCTGGGAGAATCTCCTTGTAATTGGAATCTTCAGTCTAGTTGCTGTTATAGGTATCTAGTATTGTGAAACAAACACCCAAAATTTAATGGCTTAGGACAATTTACAGGATCTCTTCCTTGGCATCTATCATGTGGTTACATCAGATGGCAGCTGGAGTTGTCTGAAGGCTCAGCTGGGCTGGATGTCCAAGATGTCTCACTCACATGGCGGGCAGTAAATGGTGGCTGTAGGCTGGGAGCTCGAGTGGGGCTGTTGACTGGGAAACCTACAAGTGTCCTCTCCATGCGACTGGGGTTTTTGCAGCTTGGAGTCTGGGTTCCAAGATGGAGCAAGCGGGATCTCCTGGGCTTCTTATGAGCCAGCCTCGGCAGTCAGAGCATCGCTGAGCTCCACTCCACCAGAGGAGCGGGTCACAAAGTCCAGGCTAGGCTCAGGGAGGGGAGTTAGAATCCCCCCCACTTCATGTGAGGAAGCCTGGGCATGATGGGGAAGAAAGATGTCGACGGAGGCCCGTGTGGAGAAGACTCAGTTTCCCAGAAAGAGGGCCTAAGCTGATGGTGCGTGTTCGACCGAGGAAGTGCTCCCAGAAGCAGGGCAGGAGAACAGGGGAAGCGGGGCAGGGAAGTGGAAGAAGCCAAGCTGGGGCGATTGAGGGCAAAACTGCAGCCTCGAAACCAGAGACGAGTGCTGGAGTCTAAACAACACCGGAGAGTCTGGCACAGCTAGAGAGAAGGGACTGAGTCTTTGCATTCCTGCAACCATCAGCAATTGGCCAGTGGCCACGAGGGGACCGGGTGGGGTGTGAACATCCGAACACACCCCTCTCCCTCCATGTGGACAAAGCAGCTCCAGCGGCCCCAGGACAGCCCTCTGACGAGTCACCAGAGCTGCCCAGGAAGTAAAAGCACACAGTTGTTGGGGCGAAGGGCTGCACAGAAATGGTAGAGGGACTCAAAGTGATCTCAGCGGAGGACCTGCTCTGTCTGCTACAGCTCAGGTGGTTTGGGGAGAAGATGAGGAAGGTAAGGATTTGTCATTGGCATATCATCACGCCTATATCACTCTCCCGAGGCGGGCCCCGGAATTCCCATTCACACAGAGAAAAGTCATGCTTGGAAGGATTAGGTAACGTACCCACAGAGCAGGATCTGAGCCCAGAACCAAAGGGCCCTGAAGTCTGTGCTCCTTCCTTAAACCACACTGAAGTCACAGAAAAAAAGTAGGAGACTCCAGCTCACTGCTGCCTCTCACCACAAAATCATGCTTGGATGGCCTTCAGGTAAGAGGCCGGATTTCCCTCCAGTGTCACACAAAAGTGCACCATTTACAGAATGCACTGCACTGCTCTGGAAGACTGGCAAAGTCAAGTTATCCTCAGAGAGGTGCTGGGTGCTTTGTCCTCCATTTAAAGCAGTGGTTCTCAATGTGGTTGGGGGTACGGTTGCCCCTCAGGGGACATTTAGCAATGTCTGAGACACTTTTGGTTGTCACAAAGTGGGAGGTGGGAGAAAGATGTTGCTATTAGCATCTAGCAGGTACAGGCCGGGGATGCCGTTAAGCATCCTCCAATGCACACGGCAGCCCCCACAACGAAGGATTATCCTAGCCCAAAAGTCAATAGTGCTGAGCGTAGAAAATCTTGTTTGTTTGGTTTTTTTTTTCACCCAAGGGTATTTTTTCATTGCTTTTAGAAAGAGAGGGAGAGAGGAAAAAAACATCAATTGGTTGCCCCTACCAGGGATCAAACCCACAACCTGGGTACGTGCCCTGACTGGGAAGTGAACGCGCAACCTTTAGGTATATGGGAAGATGCTCCAACCAACCGAGCCACACCAGCCAGGGCAAGCATGGGAAATCTTGATGTGAACAAATGAGTCTCTCTCTGACCAAGCTGAATGTCCAAGAGAGTGGAGAGGGGAGGAGTCTGGACTCTGCCTACTTTCATTTGATCCAAAGTGAAATTAACAATGAAAACCGAACTATAGATGGTTAGTTTTTATCATGTACTGGTTAGAGTTACTGGGTCATTCTACATTATGGAACAATAATGACTTATGACATTCTTGTGCCAGAAAACCACCTTCTCAAGGGGAGAGGAGAACAGTAGTAGGTGACATTTAGCAACTTTAAAAGTGAGAAAATGGGTAGCAGGATATGTTGCCATCACGCTCTGCATTCTTCACATCTATAGCTTCTTAAGCACAGAATCCATTGAAAGAGAGAGGAAATTGTGGTTATAATTTCCTATGACTGATCATATTAAACACACTTCAACATCCAAACAAGTATTTCCTTTCAAAGTCGTCACCTTGGGAAACTGTACACTTATTTTTTTAAAGTATATCTTTTCTTTAAATGCTGGGAAAATACACATTGTCATATGAAATGTACCACACTTAACAATTTTAAGGGCCCAGGCAGTGGCACTAAGTCCTTCACGTTGCTGTGCTGCTGTCACCCCATCCCTCCACAGACTCACTTCATCCTGCAAAAGTGAACCCCACAGCCATCCTTAATGGCTCCCCAATCACTCCTCCCCCAGCCCCGTCAACCACACTTCTACTTTCTGTCTCTCAAAATCTGACCACATTAAACCTACTAAAAAATGACTTAATGAACAGCTGGTTTGTTTCTTTCCATGTTGAAATCATATTGGTTTTACTTAAATTAAATAAGCATTGAAAATTTTTAAAGAATTTACATAGAAGAAAAAAATTAAAAAATAAAAATCCGACTACTTTAAATACCTCATATAAGAGGAACCATACAGGATTTGTCCTTTTATGACTGGCTTATTTCACTTAGAATAACGTCCTCAAGTTTCATCCATGCTGTAGTATCAGAACTTTCTTCATCTTTAAGGGTGAACGCTAGTCCATTGTACATATGTACCACATTTGGTTCATTCATCTTTGATGGACATTTGGGTTATTTTCACCTTTTGGCTACTGTGAATAATGCTGCTAGAAACATGGGTGGTGAGTGTCTCTTTGAGTCTCTGCTTTTAATTCTTTTGGTCTATACCCAGAAGGGCAATTGCTGGATCACATAGTATTTCTGTTTTTAATTTTTTGAGGAACCACCACAATGTTTCCCACAGTGGCTGCACCATTTTACATTCCCACCAGCAGTGCACAAGGGCGCTAATCTCCTCACATTCTCACCAACATTTGCTGGTTGTGTGTGTGTGTGTGTGTGTAAGTGTGTTTACATGCATGGTAGGCACTCTAATGGGTTTAAGTTAGTATCTTATTGTGGTATGCACTTATTTTTAACACATCTGTCGTTGCTTGAATTACTTTTGGGCTTCATCCTTTAGAAACGCATTTCAGTGAAGCTTTGAGCAACAAAAGAAAGAAAAGTCATTACTTCAGAGTCTTATACCTTATTTATAATCCCAGTCTTTCTCACTTTGAAAAACTACTAGAATTTGTCAGATTTATCTCTGAACAAATCTGGGTCATTTCTTAACATCAAACCCACTCTCAAAGAACCAAAGTTTGTGAGATATTATCTTCAGACCCAGCTTTATAATATAATGGATTCAGGTTACAGTTTAGAATAAGATTAAGCCCAAGGTGAAAGTGAGACTTGGAACAGTCACTGTTCAATTCAGTCTTAAGCGACATGCACAACAGTCAGTGTCTGACTTTGGCCAAGCTTTGGTTAACCATGGCATTTAATGGACATTTTCACTTTGATATCACTTCTGTGTGTAGTATTGAGTTGCTACATGTGGCACGCCCTGGACCAGGCAATGGGAATATAAAAATAAGTAAAACAGTTCTTGCCGGAAGGCACACTGATCTGAAGACAAACACGTGGCCAGTCGATTACATTCAGGAACGATATTCAAAATACTTTACAACCAATGGGATGCAGTCCCCTGACCAATCAGAACAGGCTGACAACTACAGCAGGGACTTTTTGGGCCAGGACTTAACCCTTTTCAGTTTCTGGCTTATGGGATCACCCAGGGGTCCTAGAGAGAGGCAAAGGGCTGGCATGGGGTAGGGGTGGGGGGTTCTTAGTTCTGTGTTTGAAAACCTGGTGTACAGCAGCTGAACAGCAATGTGACACTACCAGGAGGGAAATGCATTGGTCTAATTTGAACCTAGAAGTGGGACTGCCAGAGGTGGCACAGATGGCCTCAAAGATGGTACTTAGTGGGGGCAAAAGAGGGTGCCAGGGATCCGTGACCTCTGATGCACTTCGCTGCGCCCTCAACTGACCAATTAGACTGGTGTTTCCTGCAAACAGGTGAGAGGCTAGGCCATGAGTACTTTCTCCCTCTAGAAGTCTACATTTTCAGGCCTTTTATTTTTGTTAACCATCAAGCTGAATAGTCTGTCTACCTATTGTCAGTGAAACCTGGACTATCTGTTGGGGTTGGGGGAGTCAGGGGGATCCACAGAGTGCCAGGGACACCTCTTCTTCCATTCTTAGGGTCCCTCTTTGGATACTTTCACCTGATAAGTAATGTCTTATTTGTATTGTCCCCAGAAATCTCTGAAATGGGTCAAGAAAGGCCATTCACTGAACTCCAAGGCCCACTACCTGAGAATTTGCCCCCATTCTCTATCTCAGCTGTACCACCTAACCTAGCACATCAGAGAAGGTTATGCAAGGACCTCAACCCAAATCCAGCAGCGAAAAAATGAAATTGACTCCCGCCACCATCATAAAGTTTCCATGCTCAAAGTTCTTAGGGAACAGAAAAGTTCCAACGAGGCAATGAGCCCTGCATGGTTGTCTCGGGAAAAGTAAGGTTAAAATCATGTCTCCGCTTGTCCGCTGACAGAAATCAGTGTTGCAAAATATCCCTTCTGGAGCTTTTTATTCTCTAAGCTGTGGCTCTCAAGAAGCTGGCAGCCCAGCAGGGGTTGGCTTCTTGCTGCGACTGGCGTGGCTCCTCCAGTGTCTCCCAGGTAAGATCGACTCAGTGCTGTCCCCCGTGGGTCCCACTTTCTGAAGTGCCAAATTAACAGGACACATACAAATATCTCAAGTCCAATCTCATATCATAAAACAACACCACCGGCTCCAAAAGCTTATCATGTAAACACTACTTTCTTTATCCCCATGAGGGCTGGGGATTGGGGGTGGGGTGGGGGTGGGGACAGGACACTGCTTTAATCACATTACTGCTCCTCAAAACCCGAAACGGCTCTCCAGCGCTTAGGGAATAAAGTGTCATTACGTCCTTCTCCTACCGTTCAAGGCTTTCTCGGATCCAGCAGAAACTAGTCTCTCTACTTCTTCATGCTGTACCCGCCGGTCTCCAAACCTCCCCAGTCCTCTCTCTTCCTTCTTGCCTCCTCTAAACCTAATTCATTAATTTAAGGTCAGTTCAGATGCCACCTTCTCCATGAGGATCCCCAAGCCATCCCCACACATGCAATGGTATCTTCCTCTCCTCCCCGTACACAGACCCCGCCCATCCCTGAACTCAAGGGCCACCCCTTGTGCTACTCCTGTGCCATTAACCACACAGTCTTGTCTCTGGCTGTCTGGTAGCAAAAAGCAAAACTGTACCCTGCATGGCCTTAGCAAGAGCCCTGCACACAAAATGTGATCACATTCTGGGCAGAAATTGGTTCAGATAGAAAATCTCACCTTACGAAGCTCTGACCTTCTATCAGCCAGGCTTCTACGCCATGAATAGATTCTATTTTAGCCAGGTGAAGCAGGAATGAATAATTACAGGGTATTCACAGCTTGCAGGGTTCCTGGAAGTACTCAAACAACAGGTTGAGCTTTCCAAGATGACCCCCCAAAGCCACAGAATAAGCGGGCCACCAAAAGGGCTGCTGCCTTCCTGCAGTCAGAGGGCCTTGGGAGACATCATCAGTGCCACAGCCAGGAGCCCACCACACCTGCCGTGGTCCACACCATTAGAAACATGCCACACCCGCACCCTGCCTTTTGACAGCCTCAAAGACAGTGGCTGGACCTTGGGACCAATATGAATGGCTCCACAAGTACGCCTGGCAACAGAAAGAGCAGAAGTTAGGCATCTGCTTCCTTCAGTCTCTCCACATTCACATGAGTGCACCTGATAGGCTGAATCTAACCCTTATCCATCCAAAGCTCAGCTTGCAAGGGAGTCTGGGAAATGTAGTTCTTGGCCTCCCAGCCTCTACAAAAGGGGAAAACACCAGAAAAAAAGGTTGGAATGGCTGTTGGGAGGCAGCCCATCAATCTATAGACATGTTAACATTGCCTCTGATCTGCACCTCAGATTCACACATATTTGAATTATCTGGGTGCTTCATATTTTAGAATTCATTTTGGTAACTACAGTTCACCCCAACTTTGTCAAAAAAGTTAATAGTCTAGAATCTGCAAAAGAACAATTCAGTGCGGTGATGCAATATTTCACCAACTTTAATAGAAAATTATTACAGATCCCCAGTATGTCAGAATTGTTTTTATTATAATGCTACTTAAAATGTAGCAACAGAAAAACAGCCATGATATTCTCGTGGTTACAGAATCTAAAGAAAAACACTGTAAATTTTAATCTGCAAATTAAACACAAGCAAAACTGTAAAACAAATGAAATTCAACTAACAACATTCCTTCAGCATGATTAACGATGTTGTTTTGTTCAAAGTAAATTACCAATATTGGACCTAATAGTAGGAAAATTCATTTGCACATTTTACATTTCACATGTTAATGGCCTGTTTCTTTTGATTTTGAGCATGATGGTTCATTGTTTCAGTCACTGTTGGTATCATTATCGCTATTTTTCCTTTTTAACCACGAACTCATTTTTAACCACTGATTTTTAATGGGCCTATCAGTTTAATGGCGCATTCCCAAATAGAGTGCTGGAGACTTTAAAGCACTTAATGGGATCTTCTTCAGTGCATAATTACTAATACACTTGCTGTTAATGAACTGTTGAAGGCTGGTTTGTACAAAGAGGTGGCCCATGCAGCACTGCTGGCTCCATGCTGTGAGTGGCATTCCAGCGGCCACAAAGGCAGGCTCCTTGGAGTTCTTCCCGCCTAGACTACCGTGGACGGGGAGAGGGCTCACTCCTCCCACTTCCTTCCTCGGTACGAACTATACTGTGAATCCTTGGTTCCTAGGCATTTGCTGGACTTTTACTTGGCACCAGGTTCATAAACCTCAGTGGAAACGGGGATAGTTCCTGGTTAGGACAGTTCCCATGGCAAAAGGAACGCTTCCCTACAAACGAACGAGAGCAAGACGGGAAACCCAATGGGAAAAACTGTGCAAAGCCTATGAACAGGCAATTCAAAGAAGTAGAAGTTGAATGGCTAACACGCATGGGAATTTATCTTTACACTGACACGGTTAATTAAATCACCAATTAAAATAATGATGAAATGGCATTTTATATCCATGAAATTGGCAAAATTTAAAAGTCAGATTATACTAATATCTTGAGCATAACTGGCAAGCATTTGAGGGCGCAGGAACCTTTAGGCACTGGTGGCGAGAGAGGAGACTGAGTACAGCCATGCAATCCAGCCTCACTTAGTGAAGTTAAGTATGCCTCTGTCCTATCATCCGCATATCCCTCTCTCGGGTACCCATCCCGGAAGAGCTTATGCTCAGGACTGTGAAGGAACATGTGTGTGGATCCATTCTTTTGCAACACATGTTTTTTGTAGAAGGGATTTTGTGATAATCCAAGAATCCATCACTGGGGGAATGGATAAGCAAAATATTATGCTAGCCCACTATGCAACACACTGAAGCAAAGACAAGTAATGGACTAGAGGTTCACATAGCCACACAGATAAATTTTAAAAGGCATAGTGTTGATTACAGAAGTTGGGATGGTAGCTCTGTTACAATGCTACATTATAAACCAGAACAGTTGCAGGCACAAATATATACTATGCATTTTTCAAAGATATATACCAATACCAAGACACATACCAAATGCATCAGAATGGATATCTACAGGGAGAAGGGATATGAGAGGAGGCATATGGAATGAAGACCAGAAAAAGTAAAAATAAAAAGGAAATTAAACAAAAGAAAACAAAAAAGGGGCCCTGGCTGGACTTAAAATAAGAGAGGTTATGATCAACTCCACTCTCTCTAAAGGTCCAAACAAGAAAACCAAATGCAGGGGCATGCAATAGATCTTGAAAGTAGAATCGATGGGATTTGGTGATCGATTGGATGTGGAGGTAAGATAATGGGAGAGATTGAAAAAGATAAATTCCCAGTGATTCGGCCCACGTGACAATATGGAAGGGGCAATATTGAAGAAGTGTTATATTAGGGGAGGGAGAGTGCAGATTAAGAATTCAGTTTTAAACAAAGGTCTAAGGGTCATCCAAATAGAAATGTGGAGTTGGATTTGGATAAATGGGTCAAGTTTGATTAAGAGAGGTCTGGTCTGGCCTGGTTTGTTACTTAACAAGTTAAACTTCTACAGTACAATGAATCTTCAAATACAGCAGCTTAATGAAGCAGAATTTTGCTGTGGTACATCAGCTCCATGAGGTAACTCAGGGGCCCAGGCTCATTCCACCTTTCTCCCTCTGTCATCCCCAGAGGGTGTGCTCATTGGGACTGGCAAGGCTGGGTCTGTATCCCCTCCTGTCAGAAGGAGGGAAGAGAGGAAGTCCAAGGAAAGTGGCTTGTCTCGAACTTGGAGTTAACCAAAAGTTGTCCGCGCCACTTCTGCTCATGTCCAGTTGGCCCAAACATGGTCAGCCCTCAGGACAGGCTGAGAATGTTGGGTCTAGCTGGGAAGCCCCGGGCCTAGCTGCAACTCTATGAACACGGAAGAAAGGAGAACAGACTTGGGGGCAGTCACTAGTAGTCTGAACAAGCCAGCAATTCCACAGTCATGAGTAAAAAGGTGCAAATAAAGCCATGGGAGCAGATAAAATAGTGAAAGATGGTAGAGTAGATAACGAAGAAAACAGCCATGAGACCACACTCCTCCATTTAATGATGGATAGAGTAGGAGGGGCCCCCAAAGTAGACTGAAAACCAATGGAGGTGTAGCAGAGTATTGTGTTACAGAAGCCAAGCACCACCCCCGCCAAAAAACCGCCCCTGGGGAGCTGGGGAGCAACCCTCCATCAGCGAGGAACAGGTGTTGATGAATAAATACTCCAACCTCCTCCCCAGTAGACTGAGCCCCATTTGCCCACAGAGGTGATCTGACCATTAACTGCCCCTGCACCTGCTTCCTTTCCTCCCCTGTCTCACTCCCCATATCCCTACTAGCACTTCCTGCTTGCAGGGGCGGGGGTGGGTGTGGGGGGAGCAACCTATGACAAGGCCTTAAAGTGCACTCTGCAAGTGTTGTTACCACGCTGTTGCCGTAACTCCACACTTTTGTTCAGGGTAGGTGGTCTAAGGCTGGAGCTGTCCCTCACGGCCCCAGCCACAGGAGGATTTATTATAAAACTCGAGGTCTCCGGGATCTCCAGGTCACATCGTCCACACTCTTGCTGCTGTGACAGATCAGACTCTTCCCTCAATGCGGTGCCCCACTGAACTACAAGAACAAAAACCAGAAAAGGAGAAAGGAAGGAAGAAAAAAAGCACACCAGACCGTCCACTCTTAAGAAATAAATAAAATCTCTGTCCCTGATGGCAAGGTAGGGCGGTGGTTTATTTCCCACATTTGCGCTGCACTTTCACAGGTCACACCCATAACTCCTCAGCCTTGGTCTTGATACCGTATTAAATGGGAATTAAATTGAGTGATAGCGATCACTTCTCACCAGGGGTTCAGACCTCATACAGAGAAAGAACTCGGCAATGCCAGGCGCAGTGGCCCACAAGGAAGCAAGGTAGCTACCCCAGGGACCCCGGGGCCAGCGCGTCTGGTCCTTGGTGCAAATTCTGCTCAGCACCTGTTGTCCCAGTTGCTCCCCAGGGAAACCGAGCCACACAGGGAACCCGGCCGCTACCACTTGAAAGAAGCCCTGTTTATTGGAGTTGCCTCCCTGGGGACAAACAATGCGGAGGCAAGAAGTTGCCCTGAGGTTGAAGTTTGGTACTTCAAATACTGTCTCAATCAAGATGTGAAAGTTTGGCCCTGGTTGGTGTGGCTCAGCGGATTGAGCGCCAGCCTACTAACCAAGGAATCACCAGTTGGATTCCGTGTCAGGGCACCTGCCTGGGTTGCGGGCCAGGTCCCAGGTTGGGAGCGTGTGAGGGTCAACCGATCGATGTGTTACACATCAATATATGCTTCTCTCCCTCTCTTTCTCCCTCCGTTCCCCTCTCTCTAAAAATAAAGAAATAAAATCTTTTTTTAAAAAAATTTGAAAGTTTGGCTTAACATTTTAAATCTGGGCCTGTGTTCTAGAAAGCCAAGCAGGGCAGAGAGAATGACGAAGGTCTAAAGAATAAAGCCTGCTCCCTCCTTACTCCCCTTGTTGTGTCAGGAAAATGTATAGTGATTTCTTAACCTTTTTCAGGTCAAGTACACCTGAGACACTGATGGAAGCTCTGGACTGTGTCCCTGGAAACATACACATGGACCCAAACACAAGAAATGCCGCCTACTTTCCACTGGCCCTCAGACCTCTGCTAAATAAGGGGGTGGCAGAGGGTGAGAACGAGGAAGAGCTGCAGGGGGAAAGAAAATGGGGGAAAGGAGGGGAAAGGCTGGAATGGCAGCTTATAGTTTAAAATCACCTTCAGTAGGTTAACTCATCAACACCACAGAATAACCCTGCAGGCTAGGTCATTCTGCCCCAAGAAGGCCTCCAAGGGGCTTCCGACTCCAACCTGGGGGGCAAAATGGCTCCAAGCCACCTTAAAGGAGATGCCTCCAAGGTGAGACCTCCCTAAAGACGAGTAGGAATCCACCAGCTTCAAGAAGAAAAGGGCTCACGGTCAAGAGAAGAGCAGGACGAGCAAAGGTCTGGAGGTAAGAGAAAATACGCACGTGAATGGGAGATAATGCCCCCCACCCAGGCTTTCCCCACCACCGTCACCGGTCACCGGGGAGTGGGGCTGGGCCCTGTGAGCTAGAGGAAAGACGTCAACCAAGGCTCTACGGGGATTTTTAATTGTTTCTATTTCCCATTGCTGATCACTGCTTCCTCCTTGGAACACTCCTTCCTGCACTTGGACTTGAGGCCCCATGCTCTCCTGGGCTCGCTCCTGTCTCACGGTGGTTCCTTCTCTGCGCCCCTTTGTGGTTCCCCTTTTTCCCTCCATCCTGGGGGAGCAGATCCAGAGCGCAGACCCAGGGCCTTTCCCTTCCCATTGTTCTCCTATACTGAGCTGCAGAGATCACCTGAAAGCCGAAGGCTGAATCTTGTCATGTTCACAGAGACAGACAGCAAAATGGGGGTTGCCAGGGGAGGGGGGCAGAGGAGAGCTATCATCCAATGGGTGCAGGGTTTCTGTCGGGGATTGATGAAGAAGTTCTGGGGATGGAGAGCGGTGATGGTGGCCCAGGAATGGGAGTTACTTAACGCCACCGAATTGTACACAGTAAAAGAGTTTTTAAAATAAACAGCACTGATCGAGTACAACTTTTTTCCATTACTGAGTAGAAACAGGGACATGTGTAATCGTTTGAGTTCAGCTATAGAAAAATAAAGTTTTGGTTTTTTTCACAGCTGAGTTCAGCGACTATATAAATTCTCACACATACGTGTGTGAAGTTTCAGGTGGGTCACACAGCTGGGGTGCAAAGCGGGAAGGCGGGGGTGTGGGAGACAAAGGGAGAGGTGCTCGAGTTCTTATTAAGTTATGTTAAGAAGTTTGAGGGGATAAGGGAGGCATCAACGGGGTTTAAAATAGAATGATATGGTCAGCTTTATGTTCTAGAAAGATCATTTAGCTGCAACGTGAAGAGTGAGTCGTTGGAAAGGGTGGGGGGTGAAAACAGGGGTGAGAACAAAGGATAAGACATAACTCCAAGCAAGTGAATGAGCGTTGTAACAAAGGCAATGAAAAGACGGGGTGGCAGTGGGAACGGTTTAAGGATCAGTGACTGGCTGGGTAGGGCAGGAAGAGGGGGGAAAAAGCATCCAAATTGAGACCCACGGCCCGCTTGGCCCACCGAGTGGAGGATGGTCACCAGGATAAGCAAAAAAGGAGGAGAAAAACAAGCTTGGTTGGGGGGAAGAGTAGTGCTTGGCGCCTACTGGCAGTCAGGAACTTGTGAAATTAAATAGTAAAATATTTATGGAAGAGTTGGCCCTTCCAACTCTGAAATCATGACCAGAAGAGACTTAGGAGAGCATCCAAGCCCACGTCTTCCTGTCACCTGAGCAAGGCCTTGAAAGGGGAGCACATTTCCATTCACAGGCAAGGAGGTCGCAGAGGTAGACATGAGCCAGCTGGTGGAAGAAATGATATAAAACAAGATTCTAGAAAATTTATCCTTGCAATGGTGTGCTAGACGGGCTGGTGGGAAAAGACTGAAGGAAGGAAGCAGGGGGATTTCAGATTGCAATAAGAATGATTTTAAGCCCTGGCCAAGTAGCTCAGTTGGTTAGATTGCTGTTCTGAGATGCTAAGGTTGAGGGTTCGATCCCCAGTGAGGGCACATATAAGAATTAACCAATGATTTGAAGTCTTGGGAACCAGACAGACCTGAGTCCCTAACTGTGGCCTTTAGCTGGTCACACCACCACTGGGGGACCCTGTTGCCACCTATAAATTAGGAGCTCTTGATATTTACCTCAAGAGTTCAATGAAATAGCACCTCAGTGGGTGGCACATGGTAGGTGCTTCATAAACATTTGTTTCTTTGTGTCTCCCCCAGTTACTCTCGTCATCCAATTAACCACTGCCTTCCAAAGGTGCTTGACTGAAACTGTGACTCCACTCGTGGTCTTCCCAGTGCTATATTTAAGCTCGTCTCTCTGTGGGGCTGATCCATCCAAGAAGCACATAAATGGACCACGCTGGGGATGACAGTGTGATTATCTGACTGCAAATTTCAGGTCAACGTGTAGAAGCCTGTCAGGTCCTACCTCCCATCCCATTTTAAGAGAACACATTGCTCAGATCTGTTAGAAAGTCTCCACTCACGTATTAATTATGCCCCCACTAATTACACAGAAGGCTCCGGCAGCATTATGGGAAGGGATGGGCGCCGAGCAGCCAGGAAAAGGAACGATGAACTCGGCATGGGCTTTGCACTTCAGTCCAGTCTGAATTTCAGAGAAGATGTTAACAACTCTTTCCTTTCTCCTCTTTCTGCAGGGGGGTGGGGGCGGCTTGTCCAGCCCCTAATCTGTCTGGATGGCCTGCTGAGCTGCCTGGGTGATGGAGTTGGAGATGGTGGGGGATAAAAGAGGAGCTTCGATGCTCCCTGTCTCTAGGACCCCACCAGCTGGAGGATGTACCCCCTAGTTAATAACAGGCTTCCAAAAGAGCCAGGGGGAGGGGCACTTCCCATTGCAGGAGCATTGCTGTGTAAAAGAAAGATAGGTCTCTGAAAATCAAAGCAGTGGGGTATCAATTTTGCAAGCATGAGAAGGAAAGAAAGTCTAGAGGGCTTGAAGGCCCAGAGCTTGGGCCCAGGCAAGGACCTGCCCTCCCCACCTCGGGAGCTGCCCTCCGGAGCTGGCAGCCCCTTCTACCTCCAGAAACCCATCAGGCCCAAGCTTCAGAGGAGCCCACCGGTCCCCCTGGGAAGCTTTTAGCCCCTCAGGTCGGCAACTGAAGCCTTCCCAGGAGTGGCCAGCAACCACCGACTGCCATGGCTCGTCGCTACCAGGTAGTCTGTAGAACATGGGTATCGGAGCCATGCAAGGACAATTCACCCCTCTAAACCCCCCTGAGGCTTTGGCAGCTACAGCCACCTCCCCTGACTCCTGTCTGCTGCCCTGGACCAGATGCTCCTCGAGGAGAATGAATCCGTAAAAAATATGTGGCCCCAAAATCTTTGGTGTTTATTTACCACGTGGTGCTGGCGAACAGCTCATTTACCCTGGGGGGCAGGGGGGATGGGCCAACTGCGTGGCTTCAGGATGTTAGAAACAGCCTAGTGGAATCTTTTAATATATTTAATAATATTTTGAAATAACCAAATGACATGATTATTGTAGAAAACTCAAGACTAAGAACTCTTCTGCATAAATGTGCATACATGTTCCCAAAGGCACATGTACAGGGATGTTCTCTGCAATATTGTTGGAGACAGTAAATAAATAGAAATGACTTAAACATCCAATAAGGTGTGAAGTAAGTGAAGATATACCCTGGCAGCATGGGAAGAGGTTAATGAATGACAGGGTCAAGTGAAAGATGAAGACATGGTATGACTCCATGGATGGAAAAATTACTTTAAAAGATTTTATGCATTCAAAACAAAGAAAACGGTCCGAAGAAACATGCTCTGAAAGAGATAGGAAGGGTAAGAGGGGTAGAAGCCTTTACTTTAGCTTATATACATCTGAATTCTTTGAAAGTTTGAAAGCATTACTTGCCTACCTTTGAAAAAAGATTTTGAGAAAATCCTCATTAGCAATAAATAGGCAAAAAGTTATGCATAATAAAACCATGCAAAAAATTAGAGATAGCCCTGGTGGGTGTATATATATGCTCTACCAGGCTTCATTAAGCAAGTAAGATTGTACTCATAGCTGAAATTTGCTCTAAATTATACATTATGCACATCTTCTTAAGTCAATAGGCTAACATATTTTTAAGGACCACCTCATATTCCATTGCATGGATGTACTATATTTATTTAAGCAATTCTCCTCTTTTTTTTTTAAATCCCATATCGGTAGACATTTAGATTGTTTCTAATTTTCTTTTCCTTCTTCAAACAAAAAGAAGGCGGCAATGAACATCCTTATTAGTACATTGTTGCATAATTATTTTGTTAGAACTAATTCCTAGAAGTAAAGTTGTTGGGTGAAAAGGCACATATATTTTGAGATTCTTAATACACATCGTCCAACTGCCTTCCAGAAAAGTTGCAAGGTCTACCACCCCTTATCCACAAAACTCTGAAAACTGAAAATGCCTTCATAAGTTTAGTATCTAAACTCACCTGGTGGGAGACCCAGACCTGAACAGACAAGGCAATTTGCAGTCTTTATTCATCCAACTTAGTAGGAATAGTTGTACATTTCATATAGACACATAAACGTGTATATTGCCCTAGATCCTGCGGGGAATGTTATATACCACATTTTGCCATGCATAATGCGCATTTTTTTTTTGGCCCAAATTTTTGAGGGAAAAATAAGGATGTGCATTATACGTGGGTAGTGCCTGAGTTACTTTGCATCTGTTCTTGTGTTTTATAATTATTTGTTACACAAAATTTCTTATACCATAACATGTTCAAAACCAAATGCTAAAATCCTTTTATAATACAAAAAACAAGTATTTAAATATAAATAAATAACTGAATTAAAATATTAAAACAAAAGATTTTTTTCCTGAAAGTTTGGGCCAAAAATGTGGGTGTGCACTATCCACGGCAAAATACAGTAACATATACAATGTGATGTATATACAATTCATACATCACATTGCGTTTCAAAAACCTGAAAAATTCTAAATTCTAACACACTTCTGGCCCCAAGGGCTTCAGGTGAGGGGCTGTGGACCAGTGTCCATTTCCACTTCCCCCAGCTTTCTACACGAGTGACAGTTTCTTCAACGATACTCGATTTTATAAGTTGTTTTCACCTTCGCCAATCCAATGATAAAGAATCGTAAGGGAGGTGGGGAATTCTTCCCAAGGTACCTGGCCATTTGATTGCCTCCTTGCCCAGCCGGTCAGCTGTTGTCTGTGGCTATAACCACCTCGGTCCTGGCTGCCCTAGGGGAGGCCTTGGGCCTCCGAACCTCTGCCATCTCCTCACACCCCTTCCGGGGACCCCGGCCCAGCCCGAAGTTCCGTATCAGCTCCTCCTCTGCTGTCTGGGGGCAGGGGTGGCTCTCACCTTCTGCCTCCTGACTCCGAAGTTCTCGCTTCCAGCAGGTGGGACACCATTTTTTCCTTCTCTGTCCTTTTTTTTTTTTTTTTTGTATTCATGTTTATTCTATTACAGTTGTCCCAATTTTCCCCCTCTGCCCTCTTCCTTCCTGCCCCACCCCCTGCTCCCACAGTCCATCCCACACCGTTGTTCATATCTGTGGGTCTTTCACGCATGTTCTTTGACTAATCCCTTCCCCTTCTTTCTACCATTTCACCTCTCTGCCCTTTCCTCTGGCAGCTGTCAGTCTTTTCTGTGTTTCCACTCTTGTGATTCTGTTTTGCTTGTTAGTTTATTTTGTTTGCTAGATTCCTTTTGTAAGTGAGATCATATGGTATTTATCTTTCACCAACTGGCTTTTTTTACTTAGTGTAATAGTTTCCAGTTCCATCCAGGCTGTTGCAAAGGGTAGAAATTCCTTCTTCTTTTTTCCTGCTGCATAGTATTCCACTGTGTAGATGAACCACAGCTTTTTAATCCATTCATCTGCTGATGGGCACTTAGGCTATTTCCAATGCTTGGCTATTATAAATAGTGTTGTGATGAACACAGGGGTGCGAAAATTCTTTTGAATTGGAGTTTTGGGATTCTTAGGGTATATGCCCAGCAGTGGACTCACACTGCTGGACAGCAGATCCATTTTTAATTTTTTGAGGGAATTCCATACTTTTCTCCACAGTAGCCGCGCCAGTCTGTTGGTGCATAAGGGCATAAGGGTCCCCTTTTCTCCACATCCAGTTACTGGATGGAGAGAAACAAGAGTGGTCCCATGGCAGAGGTGGGACCCCAGTGACACTGGTTCTTCAGGAAGTTCTCTTGCTTCTAGGAAGCTTAGGGCTATGAGAGGGACCCCGAGTTGGTGTAGAATCTAATGAAGCCTCTCACTGACCATCAGCCACGCCTCTGGCACTGAGGACCACCCATTGTGCCAGAGCCATTTTTAGAACATTGTCTTTTACACCAGTTAAAATAACCGTGAAATTATAGATAGAGACGCTGAGGGAGACTGATCCCAGCAGTCTAGTCCCAGTGTCCCACCTGATACCACAGGTGGCAAGAAGGCTGTGGGAAACCCAGGCGAACTGACTCAAGGGAGCATCCAAGGAAAGTACCAGGGGACAAGATACCCTGCAGGAACATGACGCTGCTATCCACGGACCATCATGGCTGCCCAGGGGAACTCGAAGTTGATGGCTATGCCTGCCTCAAAGATGTGCTTTTCAAGCAGAGAGTCAGCCCCTGGCAGATTCCTTCTTCCAGCCAGGGCGCTGAGCGCGTCACGGAACCACCCGCAGGCCGGGCCGAGGCCTCAGGAACTCAAGGGAGAGGCTGCTATCAGGGAAGCATCTCAGAGAGCACCGCTGGGGCCTGGGGAAGAGACAGCAGAATCCCAATGAAGCGTGTCCCCCGAGACCTTCCAAGAGCAGCTGCAGCGGATAACAGGCAGCAAGAGCCAGAAGGGGGTCTTGACGAAGAGCCTTCGAGAGGATGGAAGATAATCCGTGTCCTCAGGACAAACCGAAGGTAACAGTCTCATGCCCAAGGCCATTTAAGGGGGCTTTGGGAAGCGAGCCAAAGGGACAGGCAGGTATTTCTAAACACAGCATACTCCAGTTTGCTGGAAAGCAGTATGCCCTGTTACCCTGACAGCAGTCTCAAAGAGCTCGTGTTTATCTCCTAATTGCATAGTTTTCTCTCGCGCTTGATTTAATCTCGTGTTTTGTACAGTAACATGTTGTACAGGCTTGTAGCCTAGGAGCGATAGGCTCTGCCGTGCTGGATAGGAACGTGGGAGACTGGGTCAAACACGACAATAACGAAATTCTTCATGGTGCACCGATACGGAATCATTTTCGTTTTTGAAGCTGTCTCTGTTTTTCCCAATTCCAATGTGTTTGGTTTGGGTTTTGTGTAGTTTTCTTAGAGAAGGTGTTGGACCTCAAGGACCCCTGTACAAAGGTGCCCGCATTGTTTCTAGCAACCCGCCGTGAGGCACAGATAAGGGGAGGCAACTTGGCCCAAAAAAGTCCTGCTACACCTTTCTCCCACTGTTACTGCTCACAAAACAAAAATGAGCTCTCCCGTGGTAACCTACAGCCTCCTCCGCTAGACATGGGGGCCACTGGAAACTTCTAAATAGTGGCTTCATGCCCTCCTCCTCTTCATATGTAGGACTTGAGGGGGGAAAGCCTGGAAAGGGCACACTACACGTATGACTGACGTGACACTGACGATGGGGAACTGAGTGGTGAGATCAAAGGGGATTATGATCCTTTTCCTCTACACTCTTGTTATACTACGACTTTTAAAATAATTACAGTTATGAGTCATACAGCTGTACCAAAACATTAGTTTTATTTTAGGAAAAAAATAAATAAATAAATGAGATGTCATTGTCTCTCAAGCCCTAGGGAGAAAATTCAGTCTCTTTCCACAGTTCACAAGGTCCCACATAATCTTACCCCTGACTAGTGACATTTTAAGTATTTGGTTGAACTGAACGAAATTGTTGTTTTTCCTAGGCAAAAATGGTCTGCTATTGGGAACTTTATATGGTTAAACATACCCAGGGCTCTCATTCTCATCAGCGCGCTACCATTTTCTTGGCCTACGAAGCCCAACTCCTCTCTGCCCCCAGGGTTCCCTCCCTCCCTCCACCACTTGTGCCTGCTAACTGGCTACTCTTTCTCAAGTCTTCAGGTCTCCCTGTCATTTCCTCCAAGTCACCTTGGATACTGGATTAGGGACCCCTCCCATGAGCCTCCCAAGCATCCTATCTTCATCACTCATTTTTTTTTTCCACTCACTCAACACACAATTACTAAGCCCCAGCTGCATGCCAGTTGAAATTTAAGCAGTGGGGACGTGGTGGAAAGACAAAGTCAGAGAACCGCCCCCACCCCCCACCCACCCCCAGTCATACTAGTCTGTAATCTCATCTGTGCAGGCCCTCATTTCTAATCTCCTGCACTAAACTGTGAACCCTTTGAGGTCAAGCTCCATGTCTTGTACACGATTAAACACCCACAGCTCCATGTACCTGGCACGTGGTAATCACGGCGTGCTGAATGAAAAAGAAATCAATGCTTCAATTTCATTCGAGTGGTATATAACTTATTTCTCTTCTGTTCCAGGCTTGTTTGTTTTTTTTTCTTAAGGTTATTACTCTCACAATTTATCTTTGACAAAAGGAAACAGCTGATAAAAGAAGCCCTCCTTTGTTCTGGATTTCCTGGCCAGGTCACCGAAGTCCTGTTTGCTTTGACCGCATCTGAAGTGCTTGCTGGGTGAGGTCAGGCAAGGGAAGGAGAACACCACCTGCCTGCTGTCAGAGGCACAGGAAGCCAACTGCAAGCTCCCACTGTGCGGAGGAGGAGGGCAGGCGCATGGGTGGGGGGCGAGTGACCCCAACCTGAAAAGTGCATGAATGCCTATGCCAGCCTCAAGACCTGCCCAGCAGAAACAGCCCCTATATATTTAGGTCACAGAATTCCAGGGCACCAGGGGACAGATGGGGAAACTAAGACACCAAGCAGAGTTGGCACCTAGTCTGTTACCCTGGAGTCCTTGCATTTTCCTGGAGAGGCAGAGATGGGGAGAGGGGAGGCAGGCGTCTAAAACTCATGGCTCTTGGCTTTCACTCAACGATAATGACTTTGGGTTGATTAACCCACCCATAATTATTTACAGAGCATCTATTACATTCCAGCACCTGTCTAGGTAGGCAGTAGTGAGGGAGGTGAATTCCCACCCTTGAAAATCCCCACAATGAGAGTGATATGATTTGCGGCATCTATAAAGTTGTGCAACGTACCTGAGTCAGAGTCTGAGGCTCTGGAAGCCTTCAAGGGGGGAAGTGCCCTCTTCAGCCTGCCCCTCCCAGAAGCACAGGCTCTGCTCCCTGAGTCCCACCTCCTCACGGTAGAAGCTGTTTATTTGCAGAAGTATGCAGAGGTCCTGAGAACCAAGAAAACACAACAGAGGGAGAGGGGTTATTCTCACTGCACACCTACTGTGGGCTCTGTGCCAAGGCCTCCACACTGTGTGTCCTTTGATCCTGAAAACAATTCTCTTCCGATTAAGAGACTAAGGCTTCAAAGAGAGGGTTGACAGCACTGAGTTCTAGAGTGTCGGCCGCAAAGTCCCCCGCATCGGACTGCTTCCTTACATTCATTACACCTTAGCACCGGGACCCCAACAACACCTCCTCTAGCAGGTTGGCCAAGGCCCACGGCGTCTGTTCAGATTGGACAGCATAGATTTTCCAGAGTGGTTCCATCATCTCAAACGGTTCTATTAAATAGTACTGACCTAGCTGTGAGAGCTGGCAGCTCAGAAAAGTGCTTGTCTGCCACTTTCCATCTTCCGCTCTCACCTTTTCCAAAAATGGCCACGGAGCAGGGGATGTGGTAGGCGCTTCAGAAATACCTGTGGAATGAGTGGCTTCAGAAATATCTGCGGAATATCTGGGGAAGGTGTGGCAACCCTTGTATTGATTGTCCCTGCATGGCGTACTGTTTAATTACCTCTTGGAATGAATGAAGAGCAAGAAGGGCGTGGCTGCAGAAGTGGAGGTGGGCTTGATTTATTCACGAAGTGGTCACCGCCTGGTTGAGCACTTCATCGCCCACCCCACCCATGAAAGCACCGAAGGGAACGGTGAGACAGTTTATTGGAGCAGTAAAATCCATGCCTGCTCATGGCCTCTTCGGATGACTCACGTCTGACGGTGTGCACTCCCCATGAGGCATTTCAACCAACCCCGCCGTGATTAGCACTGATCACCGTGCTAATCACGTGATTAGCAAAATCACCGTCTTCAGGTGATTATTTTCAGTTCTCCTTAGGCCAGAACTTGAGAGCTAAAATCCTGGAGTTCTCGTAACCCAGTTCCTTTAGGGTGCTGGTGGGGACACTGAGGCCCAGATAAGCCACCGACCCGTGACCACACAGCTAGGTTCATGCAGGGCTACTCTCCTGCCCACTTGCCACCTGGAATTCGGGCCAGAATGGGAGCAGACACACCTTGACAGGCTAAAGGGACCACGCGGCAGGGAGCTCTGGTGGCTAGAGAGGCACGCTGGAGCTCGAGTTCATGAGGAAACCAGGAGCAAAGTAAAACAGCAGTGAGGGAACAGCTCCAGATAAGCAGGGTTAACCAGGGGCACGGTAAGAAGGCGCGAGCCGTCGGGAGGAACTGAAGCCTGATGGCGTCCCGTGCTGGTGAAAACAATGGCACTGGGCTCGCTGAGACACTGCTGGGGAAACTACAGATGGGCAGTGCCTTTCGGGGGCACTTTAGCCTTGTCTGCTCAGGTTGAAAATGTGCATCCCTGTGATGCGGCAATGCCGCGACTTCTCTCGAGAGACCCCGTGCCCCTGTGTCCACAGAGACGTGGACAAGGGTGGTCATGGCGGCATCACCTACGATCATGAGAAAATACAAATAATTCAAATATCCAACCAAGGGGAGGGCCGCGTGAAGTGCAATATACCCACACGAGGGACTACTACGAAGCAATTAGAGAGAGCAGAAAAGATCCATCCACCACACGTACCGCGTCTTTGAACGCATTAGAAAAAGAGGTTCCCTTCTGGGTAAGCAAATCAGAGGAAGGCAGCCCCTTCCTGAGCTAAGCGAGCAGACACGGGCTGGCTTTCAGTCCCTCATGCCCTCCCAGTTGGGCAGCAAGAGTGATGACCCCGAGTCGGGTCCGAGAGACCTCCTGAGTAGAAAAACAAGTTGCAGAAGAGTATGTTAAACAGGAGAGCAGTAACACATTTAAGCACAGGTTCTTTATGTTTCCTATAGGGACATAACATACATAACATGTATGCTAAGGGGGGGGGACAAAGAACGAGAGGGCACATCTTTTCTGCCACAGTTGTTACCTCTGTAGGGTTGAGGGGAATACTGTCGGTCACAGGGACCTTCTTATCTTAGCCAAAGTCTTTTGATTTACTTTTTCACAAGGAAAATGCATATCTCAATAATCTGTAAAATAAAAATTGGTTTTTAAACTGAAAGCTAAAAAACAGAAAAGTGGGCCTTTAGGGCAGAAGGAGAAATTCACGTCATCCTATGGGACATCCACCACCACTAGATTTAAAGTTTAGTCTGAATCTTAATTCCGGCCTCAATTTCTGGGGCATAAAGCAAGAAGACAGCGCAGATCGAATGAAAGAACTTGGTAAAAATTAGTGAAAAGTAAGCCTCGTGAGGCTGTCTCTCTCCTAGGCATGCCTGCAGGCACCCTTGGTAACATCAGTCCCCAGAATGCCAGCTTTGTCCCCAAGGCTAAAAAATGAATGGAGAAAATGGGGGGGAGAGAGTGGAGCCTCTCCTTTCCCCGGTCCGTCCCAGGGGCCGCATTTCCCCCAATGCAAGAAGCACCTTTATCGTGAGAAAGTCAACACAGCAACTTGAGCATGATCAAAGGAGCCAATGACTTTGGGGGCTTCATCACAGGAAGAAGAAGGTGAAGGAAGTTGACTGGTCCTGAAATTGTTTTTTAATGGTTTGATTTCACGGCCTTCTTGTTCCTTAAACACCATTCATCTTCCTCCAAATCTCTAGTGGGAGCCTCATGTGGCTTGGCAGCTCGATTTCCTCTCTGTCTACTGGATGAGACAAAGGTCCCCCGGTCACTTATCATGGGGAAAGTGCCTTGGGGGCGGGGAGCCACTGGAACCTGCACCCCCAGGTCTCTGCATCCCTCTCTGCCAGATGGACAGCCCCCATGGGAGTGGATTTATATCCCCAAACACTCACTCCTCTTGTCATCTCCTTTCAGAGGCAACCCTTGTATTGATTGTCCCTGCATGGAGTACTGTTTAATTACCTCTTGGAACAATTGGCCACTCAGCCAAGAAGACTTCACCGAAATGACAATGATGTTTGATTTGAACGCGCAACTCTAAAGAACAAATAGTCCCACATTATTTCCCCATTTCTGGGTCTATCTTGCTTCTTTGTGTGTAGACCACCCAGTGTCACACCCACCCACCAGCCAGTATCTGTGTTCTCCGGGGCCATGACATGCTGCCAGGGGCCATTTCTAAGTGGAGCACCTGCTACCCAGGGAGCAGCGCCAGTGACATTTCCTAAGTCTCACTTCCCACAAGAGAGGTTTGGCTCTCGTGGTAAGGTTATCACTTCTCTTCCAAAAACTGAGAGAGAAGACAAACTCTGGAGTGAAAGGGCAGCAAACAGAATAATGAAAAACCAGAAGTCTAAATTAGCATTTAAAGCTGTGGCTGCGAAGGAGGAAACTTTGGCCCAAGCTGATGGATTGGCTCAAAGGATTGAGAGCATTTTACAGGCTGACCAGAAGACATTTTCGGTGCTAAAAACAATGATGTATTACACCCTTCGTGGACGAACACAGCCTTGGTCCTCAGAAACCGGCCATGTTCCCTGTCTCATCCCTGCACAGAGCAGCGGCAGTGTGAGTGATTGTATTTTAAGGTGATAACAGATGACAGCATGTTCCAGAAAAATATGTCATGAGCCTTCACATTAATAAGCACATTTGGGGTTGCAAGGACACGTGTTTTGCCTGCCAGCGCTCTCTATCCTTCCTTCCTCTGCGGAATTGTATCCTTCCTGCTCCAAAACATCGAACTGGAGGGAGAGGCTCGGTTGCAGAGTCAGTGACCTCATGAGCTAAGCGCTGAGAACGTTCCCATTTAATGGACGGATAGCGCGAGGTTCGACGCAATGAAGTGTGTACCCCGGGTCGCCTAGTTAGAAAGGAAGAGGGCCAGGGGACAGATTAGATACCCAGTAACCATTTCGGGGGTGAGTAAGTAAATAAAGCTGGCAAGTATGGGAAAGTCTGTGATTGAAGAAAAATGGAGAAATAGATAATAACACCGCCACCAGCAACTGGACCTCTGGTTAGTGCACGATCTTCAGCATGTTGCCCACAGTGTCCATGGCCCAAACGGTAGTGACTATTAACTATAAATAACGTAAAGCTATACGAGTGCCTGAAGCTTCCCTTCTGTGGGGATAATCCCCCTTTTTGGGTGACAGAAGTGAAGGAACTTGCCTACAGTCATGAGCCCCGATGCTCGGGCCCAGTGATCCGGCTGCCTCTTGATAAAGGCCCACTTCCACCTTCTTCCCTCGCGCCCCATAGCACCTCCTCGAGCGTGAGCTCTTGCTACCATGCCTTGAAAGCCTTCATACCACCTTCTCAGGGTTCCTACGTGCGCTGTCAAAGCGAGTGCCCCCTTCTCAGTTTTTGGTTTGCATCATCTGATGGTTATTTGCTCAATTATTTTCTTTAAATCAGCCCAATGTATTACTTCGATAAATTGAAAGAGAAGAACACTATGGCTTTTTATTTTTATAAAATAGCAAAGAACTGCAGTAAACACCGTAAAAGCAAGAACATTTTCGCTAAATTCAGATGTTAATGTCTGAGAAGCGAGCTTAGCCCGAGGCCCGTGCTCTCTGTGTTAAAGTGGAAGAAATGGTAAAGGAACTTCGTGCAAAATGATCCCAGACGGGAGGAAGAAAGCCTAGACGGAAATACAGGGCACCTCGAAGGGCGGATATAAAAAGCTGTTGACTGCATAGAAGTAAAATCTATGGGAAGAGCAAAAGACAGGACAAGGATAAACGGATTTAATTTGTTGTAAGGGTCTTCCATTGTCTAGGGTGTGCTAAAAGTACTAATATAAGGTAGACTGCAATAAGGTAAGGACGCACTTCGTAATTTCTGGAGCAACCACTGACAGAATGATACTTAGGCACGTAATAGAAAAGCTAATACAGGAGATAAAAATGGGAGAGAAAAAGGAAATTAGCAAAGGTATGTTACCGAGGTAACACCAGAAAAGGAGCCAGCACCACTCTGAGGCTTCAGCGGGTCTGAAAGAAACTTGGAAAGAATATAAGCTTCGGGTTTTGGACGCAACGTTTTCTAATGCTGCACCCATGACCCGCTTGAAGTCCCCTCCCTTGCCCCTGAAGAAGAGGGTGCCAAGCTTTGGCATCTGGTCCACAGAGCAGATATGACAGTGAAGCTATTGCTTTGTGAAGAATGGTGCTCGCGGTCCTGCGTCCGGCCCTTTGCATGGGACAAAGGGATCTACATATCATATGTTAAAGAGCCCGACCCCATGTCTAACCAGAGACCTTCCTTCTAAACAGTAATTCTCAAGCAAGGGCGACTTTACCTTGCCAAAGGGTATTTGGCAATGTCCAAAGACATTTTTTCGGTAGTCCCGACTTGAGAGAGTAGGGCTGCTACTGACATCTAGGTGCCGAGGATGTTGCTAAATATCCTGTAGGACACGGGACAGCCCCAAACAACAAAGAATTAGCAGGCCAGCCTGTTAGTGACGCCCAAGTTGAGAAACCACTCGAGGGCACAATTAATCACAACAGCAAACTGGAGGCCGAGTGTAGCCTAGGGGAGGGGAGCTGGCATTGGGGATGCACCTGTCCTGTCCTGAGTTCCACTCCAGAAGAAACATTTTCAGCCCCGCTTCCCTGGGCTAGAGTCAGAGAGTTTGGTGACTGATTCTAGATCACAGAAAAAGCGCCTGTTTCACAAAGATGAAATCCTGGAAACAAGGTAAAGATCTTTCCTAGCATTGCAGGAACAGTAAAACAATTAAGAGATGTTGCTGTGGCGTGGTACGTCCACAGGACCTGTGATGAGTAAATAAATGACATCCCTCAGTATAGAGGACCCTGTGGTCAATCTCATGCCTCAAGCGAGTTCTCGGGGAGACTGAGTCACCTTACCTATCTTTGTTTTACTTGTCTGTGCAGGCACAGCCTAGTGTGTTTCTCTCTTTCCGTGGCTGCTGTGGGTGACACCTCCCAGCACTCACCTGTGATCTGCCACCAGGCACAGCTGCCACCCTCGCCTCCTCCTTCGCCCGAGCAGAGGCTCCTGGAGCCAATGTGCTTCCTCCACGATAGTGGAGGCCTCAGGGAATGCTGCCCTCCTGTCTCCTGCTGACAGCTGGGCTCTGCAGAGCCTCAGAGGCAAGAAAGCAAAGCTCCCCAGGGGCCCAGTCCTCCCTGGCAGGCATTCCTGGGGATTCAGGGCGGGCAGAGAATTCTCGCAGCGCCCAGCTTCTCCCCGCTGGATAGTGGCATTGCAGGGGACTGCGAGGGGGAGGGGGCAGCCCCGTGCAAGGCCAGGGAACCAGCGGGGAGGGCTATCGCCCCTCTGAGGCTGCTCATTGCCCCAGCCTCCGGCCCCAAGTGCTTCTCCTCCAAGCTCTCCAGAAGCAGCAGCTTTAGGAGGTGCAGCCTGGATGCCCTGAGAACCCTCTGGGTGGGCAGCACACGGTCACATGGAGGCCATGATGGTTTGTCACTTGGTCGGTTGGATGGACGGCAGAGCCGTTTCTGTGCTCGGGGTAAGTTTCTCTCCCCAGGCCGCTCCTCTACAGCTGAAACTAATCTCCCTGGGCGGGTCTTGCCGCGCTCGGAGCCCGCATCTGCAGGGAGGAGCCACGGCTGGGGCCTTCTACAAGCACCCCAAACTCAGCATGGCCAAGAGCTCATCTCACCCCAGACTGGCTTTTCATCCTGCCTCAGGCGATGTTGTGTTCAAGCCAGAAGCTTGAGAGCCACTCGCCAGCCTGCCCCATCCCTGCTTGCAGACATTCACCAAGCACAGCTGACTGCCCTTGGACCTCACTCATTTCCACTTCTCCTCATTGGCCCCTCGGCAATCCCATTGTCCTGTCTTGGTCTACGACATGGGTCTTCTCTTAACGGAAAGACTGGGGGGTCTCCTACAGTTCTCCCTTGCCTCCTGTCTCCTGATTGACTCTGTGACCCTCTAGACTAGACACCCGTGAGTGCGCAGTGTCCTCCCTTGTGATTCTTCAGGAATGTCATTCTGATCCTACCGTCCTCCTGCTTCAATCCTTGGAAGGCTTGCCCTAGTTTCTAGAACTCTCCAAATTCCTTCATGCTGGACAGAAGGTCCTATTCAGCTCTCCCTTTACTCTGAGCTCAACTCTGCCCAGTCAAACCCCAGGGGGAGTGATAACTACAAGCCAGTCAACAAGAGAGCAAAACCACGTGCCCAGAAATGAGCTTGATGGTGAATTTAAACCTGTTGCCAGGGCCCCACCAGGGCCTGGAGGGAGTGAGCTCCGGCTTTCTGGAGATGGCAGCTGAGTTACGTGGGTTCCCTGTCTCCCCTCCAACGTGATGAAAGCCTCATCACCCGCTGCGGACGATGGGAGGTGAGATCTTAGCCCAACGGAAGCTGGACAAAGGAGGGTCTCAGGAGGAATTGTAGAAGAGAGTTGTATTCAGTGTGAAGACCAGTGCTTGGGAGCAGAGAGATTTCTCAGATGGGACTGATTCCTTAAAGGGGGAATCCTCCAGCTGCCTTTCTCATCCTTGAAGTTGTTCTTCAGCTATTTTGTTTTGGTTTTAAGGTCAGTGGAAAGATTCGGCACAGGTTATTCAGGAACTGCCTGTGAGGATGCGGCTGCCTCCTTCAAAGTGGTACCACAGTTTTGACCGTGTGTGCTTCTCCCTCCCCGCACAGTGGAGAACAGTGCGCTTGGAAAGCAGGGACGTACAGGCCATGAGCCTGACTGTGGGGCAGTCTGCACCGGGCGGACATGTGTTCCTGGCATTCCGGAGAATGCTGCTCCCTCAAGATTTATGACCTCATTTTATGTTTTAATGCTTTCTGTCAAGATTCCAAGCGGCTGTAGTGACTGATGGAAAACAAGGAAAGGAGGGAAATATTCCAGGTAGTGGAAACAGCACAGACGTAAAGTTTTAAAGTGAACAAGCACTTGTTTAGCCAATGTTTACTGAGCACTGACCCCACCTCTCTGGCTGATTCCCAGATACGCGGAGTTCAAGGTCACATTATCCACGAGGGCACTCTGAAGACTCCTGCAATGCCTGCCCCCTTCTAACCAGGGGGCAGGGAGTGACACCTTAGAGGAAACCCGATTCATGCGAGCCCCTCCCCAACCAGCAGTAAAGCTTCAGAAAAGTTGGGCGCATGAGAGAGGTACCGAGACAAGGAACCGCTCGCCTGTTCCTTGTTCTAAATCCTTCATGCCCCCAAGCTGCTGGCATGGTCACACCCCCTGCGAGACATGTTTCTGGCCCTGCCGATGTCTGCCCAGCCTAATGGGCCACCTAGAGCCTCATGCAAATAGCCAAGAAGCCCGTGGTGTCCCCAGCAAGGCCCTCTTCCCATTTTCACTTTGCAAACTCTGGCCTCTCCTTTGAAATTGGTGTGTTCAATTACAAAAGTACAAAATGGACGAAACCGTTGTTTTTAAATGCTGACTTCATGCCCCTCCCAAAGCCAGTCCTTTGTTCTTCGGTTTAATTTTTACATCAGATTGGCAACAGCAAACTCTAGGGCAGATTCATCAAAGGAAACTGATAATTACTAATTGTACATTCTATTTTGTTCATTATTTTGTTAACACCTGATTCTCAACAGGCTGGGAACTGGCATAAAAATTATTAGCAATCAAGAGATGGTTTTGCATAAAAATAGGTTTATGACCTGCAGTAAGTGGGAGGGGCTTGCTCAGTGGCAGCCAACAACATCTAACCACACCTGCTTCCAGGTAAATACCATATAACCTGAGGGCTGGGTTATATTTTGCTTTGCAGAAATGGACCCATCTCGTCTTGGCTGAGGTTCTAGTTGGGTGGAAAATCGATTGCCAGGGAGGTGGCGCCGAAGAGTAAGCCTGGGGTAGCCCCAAAAGGGCGACAAGGAGCAGAATGTCCTAAGGATTGCTTGGGGGGCACACTGGGAGACCCCAGAATCACTGGGAGCAATAGGAAGGGTGTGTATCAATGGACTCATCCCACACTATGAAAAACCTGTGATGTGCACAGGCCTCAGCAGAAGTCAGATGTAGGTAAGTAGTGGGTATTGGATACTTCTGGAAGCCTCCCAACATCCTTAAATCCCCTTCCTATCTGGTTTATGAGCGCATGTCTCCTCGGGGTATTAGGCAGACTCTTTCTTGCCCGGCCACTCTTGCTGCTGAGGTGCAGGCAGGAGATTTGGGTTTCACCAAACGGATACACTCATGAGACCCTGAGTCGCGTGCCATGAGCTTGGTGGCCCACAGAACCCATGCTGCTGAGCATAGCTGCAGGGCATTCAGCTGCCAGTGACAGGGATTCCAAGTCACATCCGAGCCCTGGACTCGGTGGTGTGAACACGCTTCTCGTGCCCAGAGGTGCATTCTGTGCGTAATAGAGCCTGGCTTACTGCGCTTCGCCGCTGGGCTTGAGGACTGTTCTTCTGGACCTCTCAGATTCCGCGAGTGAATTAATATTCTTCAGCAAGTTTCTTTTCTGCTTAAACTGGCTAGAATGAGTTTCTGATGTTTGCAACTGGGAACGCAGACTGTGATCATAGCTCCGTAAGCTGCGAATGACAGAAGCCCAAAGGAAATTTGCTACACTGTGAAACAAACAACACCACCAAAAATCCAGGACTATGTAGCTTCAGGTTCAGCTAAATCCAGGGACCAGGTCCAGTTACACAATTCCCAGGGCTCGGTACAAAATAAAAGTGCAGGGTCCTTCTCCAACATGATGAAGAGGGATGTGGTAGGACCATTAAACCCAGCGCCAGGTCCTTCTAAACACAGAGGCCTCTGTGACTGCGCAGATGGCACGCCCATAACGATGGCCCTGCCAGGCACTCAACCAATGTCACCAGGACCCCAGCATCTTCCTCTCTCTACGTCTTGGCTCTGCTAAGTCCCATCTGATTCTGTACCTGCCCAAGCACAGCAATACTCCAGGGGGAAAGGCCTGTCTGGATTCACACCGACAGCTGAGATTCACCGGCCAGCTGTGCCTACAGCGTGAGTTAGGCCTCCAGCCATGCTAGCCACAAGCACACTGATTAGCTTGACAGGTTCACTATGGTTTCAGGTCAGGTCCTCAAAGCAGCTTCTGAAATGGGGATTGGCATGCAGGTGATTTCTAAAGGAAATGCTGCCACAGGAGACCTGTAAGAAAACAGGGAAGCAGGTCAGGGAAGGAGGAGAAACTCAGTAAGGGTATGTGCCCCCTCTTCCCCACAGAAACCCCCAGAGGATGGCCTCCCTGCTACCGCAAGAAGCTCTGGGTTTGAGTTAAGCCTCACAGCTGCCTGGACCTGAGACAAGGAAGCTAGCATTTCAACTCTCCCTGCCTGCGCCACTCAGTCATTGATGAAGGGTTACTTCCCATGCCGGTGGGCACATAAGTTCCCAGGCATTGCCGGCTCACTGTGCGTATGGACAACGTAAGGCCCCATAGACTGAGGACAAGCTTCTAAAATGGAAATGCAGGTGCTAGCTCTTGAAGGTGAACGCCAAAGTGGGGGGGAGGGGCTCCAAAGCGGTGCAGGCATCTAATATATAGGCAGAGCACACACCCTGGATTCAGTGACAACCCATCACACTGACCCTGCAGCAGCCCTAAAATGCTAAAGTATGAGACCCCAGAGCTTCCCGGGGATGTTCTTGTGTGACCCCTCCAGCCAGTGAATCAGGAAGTCCCAGGTGATAGGCAAGCAGTGACTATAAGATCATACCGATTTCTGAACTTTTATTTACCTAATGTTTTAAAAGAATTAATCTTAGGTGATCTAAGCATATACTATAAAATTCAGATTTTCTGTTTTGAAATGAACGAATTGCATAACAATGTTTGTAAGAACTGTATGAGCTTCCGAGTCTGTGGTAGGAATGAACTTTGCACAAACTCTGCTCATATCTTTTGACACCTGCAAGTTAGTCACAGGTGACTACAGGTGGCTCTTGAGAGATGCTTATCATTAGCTTCATTAGGGATGGGATCCTAGGAGAATAGGATTAATTATTAACAATAAGATATATGAATACATTTTTATTACAGCTTTGTTGACATGTAATTCACTTCATACAATGGTCCTATTGAAAGCGTGCAACTCAGTCATTTTTAGTACATTCATAAAGTTGTGCAACCATCACCATGATCAATTTTAGAAGATTTTCATCACTCCAATAATAAGCCCCGTATCCATCAGCAGTCCTAACATGTCTAGTCCTAAGCAAAAAGTAGAGAGGGCTGATGGACCACCACTCTTGTTCCTAATTTCAAGAACCATCCAGAAAGTTCTATGAGAAAGAATAGCTCTGGAAAGTTCCCCATTATACACATGTGTGAGAGAGTCATGACCTTGGAGTGCCTTTTTGATTGCCAGGTTTGGTGAGTGGCAGGAAGGAAGGAAGGAAAGGAGGGAGGGAGGGGGGAAGGAAGGAAGGAAGGAAGGAAGGAAAGAAAGAAAGAAAGAAAGAAAGAAAGAAAGAAAGAAAGAAAGAAAGAAAGAAAGAAAGAAAGAGAAAGGCTTTAACAGATCAATGGAGCCACGCTAACGAATGGCCCGGCCCACTGGCTGTCGGTGCCGCAGCTTGGGAGAAACGTGAGCATCTGCATACGTGGCTATTCGCTATCCCAAGAGGACCGCACGAGGCAGAGGTGTGGCCTTGTTTCCTGCCTGAACACCAAGGGGCCGTCACGTCATGCCCTGAATTCATGTCTCGCATCTCTGAATTCAAACCTGGGGAAAACAGAGCCTTCCTTACAACAGGCAGCTGGCAATACTGGTGGAACCAATTTATGCACTGTCTGGAAAAAACGTCACCTTACCTTTTTTTTTTTTTAACTTTACCTTTTAGAAGAAGAAAAGGGTGAGGGAGCACCCAGCTACACATGTTAGAAAATCCTTTAGAAATAAATGGATAACACTACTGAGGGATTTCTGCCTGGCCATATTTTAATTCTTCCAAGCACGTCAAAGAGCATAGAAAAAGTCCTGGGCGAGAGACCCAGGGTTATTAAGTCAATTAAACATACACCTGCGTGTAACTTTGCTGTATAAAAAGTGCGGCGTTAGTGTGGCATTAGGTACATTACGTAAACACTCATTTGAAGACCTTTTCCACTGGAACAGGAGAATAAGGCAGTGAGAAGAATACATTTTCCGAACATCACATCGGCCCCATTAGGAGAGCTCTGTGATCACATTATGATGTGCTTTGTCTTCAAACAGACTTCCCAGTCTTTCTCACCCATAAGCAGAAAAAGTCCTCTCCATGCTCATTATCGGGCTCCACGAGCCCGCTCTCTCTGATGTGCCTCCCTCCCTCACTTTGGAGCTCCACTTCCTTGAGATCTGTCATTGTCACCTTTATTATAATGGAGTCTTACAATCCCACAGCTAGCGACACTCAGGGGAGGAGTATTCTGATGAGGAGGGTGGGGGTGCCTGGGGGAGACGTCTGTGATGGAAGTTTCCACAGAGGTTACACTGAAACCTCTCAGGGAGAAGGGAGGACTGGTAGGCAGATGGGTACTTCACCCTCCGCCCCAATCTCACTCCCCTGGTCTCGTGCAAGAAAAAGCCAGAAAAGCCGAGAAGAGTATCCACAAAAGTTATCCCCATGGCTGCAAACAGGAATATTCTCTTCCCAGGTAAAAGGAAACAGAGTCTGGTACACACAGGGGCAGCTGAATAAATAGGTAGAGGTGATACATTTTCTTTGTATCATATGTGGGCAAAAGGAGCATAAAGCTCCCATGGGTGAAAGGCATGGTGGCTGGGTGCCTTCTCCCCGACTCATGGTAGGACAGCGACCCAGGCCAGCAGGACACGACCGGCTTCTTTCAATCTCCTCCACTAGAAGAAGGCCAACGATCAGTGAGCATGAGCCACTCACATGAGGGGGTAGAATTGGCCTCAGGTGTCATAAAAGGCACCAGAAGTACAAAGGCAATATTTTTAGAAGCGTGCCCAAGGGATGGCCAAACAGGCAGCAACGAATCAGAAAAGCTTTAACTCTTCAAGTGTGTCTGCTTTGGCCAAAACAACAGAATTTAATCAAGTTCATGTACAGATGTAATTTGCATGACTGATTTAGTTCTAGAGATGAATATAGATCAGGCCTACATATCTCTATCTATCTATGTATCTATCTATCTTTCATCTATTTATTTTTAATATTTTTCTCCCCAAGAGTGAACTATCGAGACAAAATTAAATTTTAAATTTATGCACCAATGTCTCCATTGCAGAAAATCCCCACAGATTTATAGAATTTTTTGTGGCCCGCCCTCTTAATATTTTTCATTACTTTTTGAGCTTGTAAGTAAAAGCACGCTGTGATCTTAGGAGAGATTGTGTTCCATGCCATATGAAAATGGCATGCAAGTTGCTCTGCCATTTTTAACAGAACAAGAGAAAACAATTAAGAGTTATGAGAAGGAAAAAAAAATATATGTACTTTCCATTTAGATAAAATATGAGCTCAGTGAAGAACAAAAGATACAGGGAGGCTCTTCCAGCTAGAGAAACGCTGCAGCAGGAAAGTCTCCTGCTAATAAGATTAGTAAAGGCCAAGTTAAGAGGAAAGCCAAGAGACCCATAATCGTTTGCAAGAGGAAGTAGGCTGGGGCGGTGAAATAAGACACCTTGCTCGGAGTAATCCAAGGGCAGTTTCTGAAGGTGGGTGATTCTCGGCGAGTTCACAGTGCAGACAAAGCACAAGGAGAAAAGTTGATTAACATCTACGAGGATAAATTCCACGTGGATTAAAGATACACATCTAAAAAATTTTTAAGTATTATTAGGAAGCATGGAATTCTCCTTCTATAATTTAAAATGGAGAAAGCATTTTGAGGCATGGCTCAAAATGCAGAAGAGACAAAAAAAAAAGATTGATTAATTTGTCTACATAAAGATAAAAACTTGTGCATGGCAAAAGAAAGGAAGAGAGGAAGAATATGAGGAGGAGGAAGAATAAAGTAGAAAAACATTTTTAAAACTGAAAAGACAAACAGCAAACTGGAAAAACATTCCTATTCCTGACAAAGAGCTAATCTTCCTATTATAGATATTTTATAGAAATCGAAGAGACCAAAAGGCAAAAGATATGACCATTAGTTCACAGAAATAGAAATACAAATATCTCAGATGTATGAAAATACCCTCAGCCTCATTCTAAGAAAACTGCGAGCTCAAATTACACTGCAGTATCATGTATAAAAATTCCAAAAGTTTGATGACAGACTGTTAGATTGGGTTCTCCCAGAAGCCAAGCCGAGACAAATATTTCAGTGTAAGTAATTTATATGGGAGGTGATCGTAGGAAACACCAGTAGGGAAGTGAGTGGGAAAAGGGAGAGACGCTATGACAGGGTGTGTTATCAAGCCTATTAACCCATATAGGGCACCTGGAACTCAGTCAGGGAGCTATGGGAGGCACTTGAGCTTTCTCTAAGAGTGAAAAAGCTAGGGTATTTATCCACCAAATCCCTGACCAGCGCTGCCTGATGGCTGCCTGTGGGTATTACCATGTAGGCAATCCTGCCCTGTCCATCCTCCATGCTCACACACAGCCCAAGCCTGCTTCCCGAAGCCAGAGTCGAGCCCTGGTGCAAAGAGCTGCAGCTGTGCATAGAGATACAGTCTAGCAGGGGTATCCAAACTTTTGGCATCTCTGCACCACACTGGAAGAAGAAGAGTTGTCTTGGGCCACACGCAGCCCATGGGCCGCAGGTTGGACACTCCTGTTGGAGGGCATGGGTGGAACACAGCTGCAGCTTGCCCCCAATCTCCACTGATGACGCTGCCAGGGGAGAGGACTCCGATATATCGCTGGGGAGAACAGACACGGTTACAACACCTATGGTCACTGAGAGTGCCCATTAGTCATTGGCAGTCTAACAACATCTAACACTGACTCTTCTCTCCTGAGCTGAGACATCATGTCCACGCTCCAGTTGCCATGGCCTACGAGGTCAATACTCTTACCTGGTGAATTCACCTAAGTTAGGAAAAGGGTTTGAAAGTGTACAGATAAAACCAGACACGTGCACTACAATGTGAGGCTGTGCCTTCACTTCTAATGGATATTGCACTGTGCTAGGTGGAGGGGGGCGGGGCCGGGCCATAGGAGAGGATTCCAATAAGAGTGACACAGTCCCACCATTATAGCAACTACCACATGAAGGTATCTCATTTCTATCTAGAACCTTATAGCTTAAGAAGCTCCTTTGTGTCTTATTTCAGTTGATCTTGACAACAACACAGTTGACTGGCTCTCCAGCATCCAATGTGGTGCCTGGCACATAGTAGGTATCAGGGAGTTTTGTTAAATGGATGAACAAGTAAAGGAATGAATGAATAGGTAAGAAAGGATTAGATCCACTGGTACAAGTACAGGAGTTGCAGTTGATCAGACTAGTTCGGCATTGCGCAGTGGAACTGACTGTGATGAGGGTTATCTGCGATGTGCTATGCGGTGGCCATGTACAGCTACCGAGGCTTGAAACACGCTAATGACACTGAGGGATTGAACTTTAATTCCATTTCATTTTAATTCACTTGAATTTAAACAGCCACATGCTGCTAATGGCTACAGCCTGAAGTTCAAATTCCAGCTGTTTATCTAGTTTATAACCTGAGTAAATGCCTTAATTTCCCTAAGTCTCCTTTCTCCCCAGATTTGAAACGGGCAAGACAATGGTCTTCTACGTTACCGTCTGTGATGGTTAAAAGAGGTCTCCTATGTGAAAGGTGAAGGTCACCGGGCTGTGAAAGGCAAAGTTTCATACCAGGCAGAGCTCCACAAATGGAAGCCACCGCTTGCATTACTGTGATTCCCGTCACCGCTGCTGTTACTGCCACTGGAGAGGGGATGACGCCTTGGAGTGGCTCCAGAGCCTGTCCGTAGCTAGTGCGCCACAGAGTGGGATTGGCTTCTCCTGCTTTTGTTACCACAGTGGCTTTCTCACCAAATACCCCATATAGGCGCTAAGTCTGTGCACTGGAAAATGAATCTTCTGCATATGTTTGTGACTGGTATTCAAACATATGTATATTTTGCTGGGATTAATAAAAACATAAGTTTACTTAAAAGCATTACTGGTTTTACAGTAGCCTTTTGTCATTATGTAGGATTCTTAATCAGCAGATACTAAAAGTACAGCTATTATCATGTGAGGTACTATGTCTCAGGATCTTTTGACATTGAAAAGGCATCCTCATCCTCGGTTAACATCTCCTTGTTAAAACATAATCGAAGAAAGGAAAGACACAGGGTACTTAATACACACACGCACAAGAGAGTTAAGTATCCAGAGAAAATGGTGAGGTGAGAGACTCCATAAACCAGTATATATTCTAGGTGCATTTGCTAGCAATGTGAGTGGTGGTTTTTACCAAAGGGAGGTTTATTTAAAGTCAGTTAACAGAAAAGATCAATGTGTAATTCACTACAGGATTCTGCAATAATCAGCACCCATAATAAAGGTAAGCTTAACTTTAAAAAACAAATCACACACATTTGGAAAGGGCGAAGCAATGCTTTAAAGCAGATTTTGTGAAAGATTTCAGAATTATAGAAGAGTGGCCCGGAGTGGAGTGACTGTAACCCAAAAGGTGCCCATGGGGATCCACTAGGATGAGGAAATAAAATATTACAACTCCTAAATCGACTTTCTACCTTTAAAAAAGTCATGCTTCATGGATATTAAATATATGCATTGACAGCAGTACATGTATATAAATTAAATAAATATTTATCTAGAGGGTGCATAATCAAAACTATTTTACTAAGAAGATGGAATAATTAAAAATCTTTAGATTTGTTTTACTTTGAAGACAAGCTCAGAGAAAGGTGCAGTATGATGTCATTATTAAAAACAAGCCAAAAATGGAATCCCCTTAGCTTTCTTAGTTGGCTTTTCCCATGTAATAAACCACCCCCAAACCAGCTGGCTTACAACAACGGCCATTTTTTACTGTTTAGAATCCGCACGATGTCACTTGCACTGACTATCTAAGAATACGGGTTCTGAAAACTGAGTCATAGGAGGAAGGAGTCAAAGACCCTGGATCCTCATTCTGCGCAGAGAGAACATTAATAGGAAAGAGGAATGTGTGTGTTAGACATTCACTGTCTTGATTTCTTACAGCTTAGATTCTAATAAAATTTACAGTGATCAGAAAAATCTTTTGCATGGACGATCCCTTGAAGCAACAGAAATTAAAGCATTTTTTCACTTTCCCTCATTGACTTTGTAATTATCGAACTGCATGATTTCAGAGAGCTCCATTTGTGTGAAATGCCTGTCGGCTGACATACAAATCCCTAGAAAGTCCCAGAGATGTATATATTCCATATGTGTCAACTTTTCTCATTTTTATCAAAGGATTGGTTATTTCTTATCCCCCTCTTTCAAAGGACTAACAATATGGCCTTTGTTCCTTTTTCTTTTTCCCCAACTCAGATTCTATCATTGTAAATTCAAAATATGAGTAGGTCTGAAAATGGATTATGAAGAAAAAGCCTTGGTATAAACAAAAGAAAAATGGAGTGAAACGCATGTCCATTACTGCCTAAGACAGTGTAACAGATGTACGGTACCTCCACGTAGAGAATGGTGGTGGCTCAGAGCACTGCTATCCTCCCGAAACAAGTACATGAAATAAAATATATTTAAGAGAAAACCCATACAAATGCAGTGTCCCTTCTGGGTGTAGCCAGAACAGTGCTCTGTTTGAATAATTTTATATCATCTCCTAGAACTAAAATTTCGGCCAAGTTAAATCCAAATCCTTGCACTGTATTAAGGAACTAATCCAATTTATTGTAAGGTTTAGAACTAAAATTTAAGATCATTCATAAAATAAATTTTAATAATCAGTGACCTTGAAAACGTAGACCAATGATGCAATTTATATTTTCCAGCTTTTTAACAAACAACCAACTAAGGCTGCAATGGAAACAAAACTACTGTGCCCTTCAGTGGCATTCCAGGAGAAAAATCAGAAATGACTAAGTCCTTACTTTAAGAGAATTTTTAGTCAAGTAGTTAAAAAAAAAATCGACCTGTATGTTCCTCCACTTTTCTGGACCCAAAGTTATTTTTTGCTGAGTGGTGCAAAACAGAAAATGGACACTTGCTTCTGGCACTGTGACCTTCTCCAGGGCCCTGTCCGTGCTGCCCTGGTGCACACCCTTGTGATCTAACCAGCAACGCTCTCCATCAGCACTCAACGTGACAGCATGTGAGAGTAAAAATCTCTCTCCTTCGCATCAGTGAGGAGTGACACACCACACGTTTCCCTCTTCTGCAAGATGGATGATTAAAAAAAAAGGGATTATTTCAGATGGACAACTGCTCAACACTTGTTTTTTTTCTTCTAGCTATATACATAAATACATCTACTTTTGTTTTAAAACCAATAGAGCTTGCAAATATTATAAATTGTCTCTACATTTTCTAAAAATATCTGTAGCTGGTCCATCGGTTTCCCAACTAAGACATAGAATAAAACCTCTGTATGTTTAAAAGTGTACATACTCACATACACATACACCCCACCTCTGTACACACACACATGCACACCCGTTCCAAGTCCACACGTATCCACTGGCGACTAAGCCATCTGAGATATATTGGTGGGGATCAGGGGGAAAGGGGCTGGGGAGGATTTATTTTTTTCATAATAGGCATGCATAATGTTTACTGAACAAGACATTTCTCTCTTATTTTGTTTTTGCATGTGGGGGAAAATCATAATTTTATTTAGACTTTATATGGCATGGGTGACTCAGTTCACAGGAGAGGCACCTGCAGCAAATTAATTTGTTGTAGCACATTAATTATCTCATAGCTTCTATTTAGGCTGCAGCTGTTGCTATTATGTTAATAATATTTTTATCACCACTATATACAACAGGTTATGGTAATAATAGAAATATCTCCCTTTTTGGCTCCCCCCCACCCCGTCATTTCCATTTTTCTATGTCAGAAGGAAAGACGAAAAGAAATTTAGGCAAATGAAGCCCCAAAGCGCACTATAATTTTCTATTTTTGAACCGATTTGTAAGAGAATGGGTGAGTGAAATTAGCAAAGAATCACCCCACACAAAGATGGCGCGTGCAGAATTTGCGAAAGCGAAAAAGGAGACGAAGGAGAAGCGTGAGGGATGAAACACTGCAGTGCTGGGGTGGTGAGTGTTTGGATGGGGGCGGGGGAAATGCTGCAGTTTTCATGAAATAATAAGGTGGGGGAAAAAGGCATACAAAGAGTAGGTTTTTCATTGTTTGTAAAATATAAACACAGATGAATTCTGTCTTTGGTTTGTTCATGCTTTTCACTCTGCACAGCAGGGATGTTCTTAAGAAGTTGCCCTCTGCGAAATTTCACTAAATGGGAACCGTGGACCCTGCATGATGGGATTATAATCACACCAGCCACTCCTTTTACATAATTTTTTGTTTAAGATCCAGTAAGACTCCCTGTTTTTAATATATAGAAAGCAACAGACATGCCTATGTTGATAAACTGAGGGTTTGCGTCCCTAGAGCCTAGTGCCAGCTAAGACAAAAACCCGGTGATATCACATCTACAAATCTCAATGGATTCAAAAACAATATGAAAATTTTGAGCTGACAAGAACATGTCTGCTGCCCGCAGTCCCTGCACTAGCTCACCATGTTGCCTATTAACCGAAAGATCAAAAATTATCGATTTCATGGCGCTTCGTGCTCTGGAAAAGAAAAGCTACTTTAAAATTTGCATTGTTTAAGAAATGAGTTAAAAGAAAAGAATAATTTTTTTTTTCTGAACACTTTGGAATGTGAAAATGGCTTGTTTTAATCTTATTCATGATTTACTATAATTCTATTATTTTTAGCAGCTGGAGTCCAGAAATGATTTTTTCGATGAATTTAGGATTTTGCCGCAGTATACATCTGCAGTCCCAGAATCCTCGGGTAAGTTAATCCTTCTTGCGATGGGGAACGCCTTTAACCTTCTGGTGAATGAAATATCTGCGACCATTTTGAAATTTTTAATAGAGAGCTGCGTGAGTGTGTCTGTGTGTGTGTGTGGCGTATGTTGGAGGGGTATGTCTCCAAAGCATAATTTCTCAGCAATGCAGCGGTACTTGTCTTAGTTCTTAGAGACATTGAGAAACATATACCTTTGTGCTCCTTCAGTATCATGGATGATGACTCCATTGCTTCTCCTTCACACTTTCTATGGTAGCCATTAAAATCTTCTTCAGTATGGCAAGGGCTCCTGTGCCAAATCAATGAAGGCCTGGAGAACACACACCTCCAGTCGTGAAGACTGCTGCTGGCATGGCTGAAGCGGCCATGAAAATCACGACCACTGCTGCTGCCACCGCCACCACCATGGCCATCGCCTCCCACCACCTTCACCGCCCCTCCCCGCTCTGAAGCGCACACCCGATGCGAGCTTTCCACAGTGGCTCGCTGCCGAATTTGCCCAGTGGGTTCCTAGATTACTTGTGTGTGCGAGAATAGCCAACCACATAGTCTGACAAGAGGTATTTACAACTACTTAGCCTGTTCAGCTGGAAAGAAATCAAAAGATAACACTGAAGCCTGAGATGATGTATTGCACATCAAAAGTTCCAATCCATAAATAGCCCACTTGGTGAACTGCTAAGTGAAAAGCTGATCCTGATTATTGTCCAGTGTTTTCAGGTTGTCAAAAGAAATGTATTTAACTGGTATTCTCAGGGAGTCAGGATTTATTGTTTATAAATGCATGGAATAATTACTTAGTCTTACCTTTCTGCTGGGAGAGGATTCTTCCCAAGGAGATTTGAGAATAGAGTCCAGAGGAGACCACACCCTCCTTTCACTGTTTTCTACAGTTTCTGTTTACTTTCAAGCAGGGTTGATTAACAATTACAATTACACATTAATTTAAGGGACCTAATCAAAAGGAACCAGTCATCCATTTCCCTCTCTCTATAGAGAGTTCATTGTCTTAGTGCTCAATAAATGTTTAATGAATAGATTTGATAGAGTTAACTATGCAAAAAAAGTGAACGGGCCTTCTTTAAAGAGCTGCCGGCTGGATTAACGTTGCTGTCGGAAGTGCAAAAACAATCTTGGCATTTATACCTTTGCCTAAAGGTGATTTAAAAGCACGTATTTTAGAGAAGGGATGCTTTCCACTCAGGTTCCATGTACTGCTTGATATGTCAATGGCCTGATATCATGACAAGTAATACCTCCTCTCTTCAACCACCTGGAGACACTTTTGGTTTCTAGGAATACACACTGAAATTTAGAACCACTTGTCTTTTGCAATTTCACAAAATGTATTAACCTATATCAAACCCAAGTGGTTGCTCTACAAGGAAAAAGCATAAAAGGATAACCAAGCTGTTTTTTTTTTAATGAAATGTATTGCCCAAGGTCAATTTTTAAGAATAATTTTTGCAAGATCGCTTATTTCACCAACTCATCAGGTATTTTGATGTTTGTATTTCTCATTGATTTAATAATAGCATTTGTCTTCATTTCACAGAAGTTATTCATCTCATATTTTTGGTGAGACAACTGGAACAATTTCTGTTTTTTTCAAAGAAAATAAAAATTCTGAACAATTTGTTAAATTCAACTAATTATTTTAATGCTTGTCACCCAGTAATTCTTCAGAGCACTTAAATTTGATGGGAGAAAAAGCTTGCTGCATTGTTGCAAATTTTACGTTTCCTTTTATAACATGTGTTTGCTCAAAGCATTACTAGGGATTTAAAAATCCTAATTCTAAATTTAGATTAAGATATTTAAATCATAGAAAAAATGCTTCAATTATTTTGGCACCTAAAGAGAAATACAAATGTGGGAATTTTTATTTTGTAGATGTTCTAATAATGCAAATATTTCTTAACCAGTTTTAACAACGTGCCTTCTTAGCCAAAAAAACCCCAAAAACAAAAAACTCACACACAGAAACTGAACATAGAAAAAGAAAACATCTGTGTCAAAAAATTCTCTTATATTGATTAATCAGTCATCTGATTTTAAATGTATGACTTTAATCAAATCAACTGTATAGCCCTATACAGTTGTATAAGAATTAAAATTGAAAATCGAAACCTTATTTACACTTTTGAAAATGTTTATATTAGAAATACTCCTTTGATGAAATACCTCTTCTGCTCAGTCTGTTTGAATTATGACCAGCGGAGCTAACCACAACCATCGGCCGCACTTTACAGAATTACTAGCAAAGATACAAATGCGAAAGTCACTCTAGACAATGGATGTCACTGAACATCATCTTAGTGTGTGGACTTTTTTCCACTGCAGGGGCTCACATGTGCTATGGAGACAGACAGTTGACATTGCCACTGTATATAGTAAAATATCTTTAAACAGAGAAAAAAAGAATTATTTAAAGAACATGTTGTCCCTGCAGCATTAGCTATTCCTGAAACTACATATCCTATTCCATGAATGAATGAGTAGGTTTCCTGCCTGTCCCTATGTATAAAGACCTATTGTTTGCATGCATTAATTACAGGGATAAAAGACTCAAGATTAACTTTCACTGTTGTTTTTTGTACTCTCCATTGTTTTGGAGGGGAAAAAAAGCATAACAACAGACTAGAGAAAGTGAATGGATAATTATTTCAGCTTTGACAAATGCCAATCTTGCTGGATTACAAGGGAGACATTTCCAAGGGAAACGAAGACCCACCTTCGGTCTATTAAAACGAACTAGAAAATGTTTTTGAAGAATAGAAAATTAGTTTTAAAAAATCAGAAGCTGTGTAATCCGTAGCTCCTTCCATAAACAACATTCTTGGATTTCTCTAAAAAGTAATACCATAGAAATGCACCTCCTCCAAAGAAAAATCCCTACCCCGCCCCGTCCCCCAAAAAATCTGTTCTTAGTAGCATAGTGGAAACAGATAAAAACGGAATCTATAATAATTAACCTAATTGACAAGGCTCTAGAGCTAATCCATTTCCACCAGTCATTTATTCACAGTAGGTATTCCTAAGGACTTGTTGAATTGCGGGCTAAGAGCCCATTCTAACGAGAGTTCACCGCCTGCGGGAGTGGGGAGAGCAGGCTGCTCCGCCCGGTAGTTCACTTCTAAATTCTGGATGAGCACCCCGTTGGGATACGGGAGCCACGATCCGGACAGCGAGGGGCTTGAGGGTGGTGTGCGGCTGGGCTGGGAGCCATGTCCTGCAAGGAGTGTGTGGCCCAGACCGCAACGACGGCGGAAGCCCTAACCCGCCGGAGTCCCCCGACCGACAGCGGTGCGGTGGCGGCGGCACCCGGCCGCGCCGGGAGCCGGGCGGGCCGCGACCTCAGCGCCCGCGCCTCCGCCGCTTGGGGCCCGAATTTCCGCCCTCCCAGGACTTGTGTCGGCTTCAGGACGAGGGCCGGGGCCAAGATGCCGCCTCCCGCGGGCGGCGGAAAGCGCGCAGCAAGCCCCGCGTCCGCTCTCACGGTTCGGGGCACGCGCCGGTCCGGGGCATCGGGTTCGGGACAGTGGAGGACCCCGGTGCCACCCTCCCCCTACCCTATCCCGGGCCCCCGCCTGGTACCACTGCGCCCTCGCGAGCCGCCCTCCGGTCCGGCAGGGCGGGGCAGCCGTGGGGACCTACACAGGGGAGCGTCCTGGCAGTGCGCGGGTGCCCCGCCCGGGCCCGGGGCGTTGGGACAGCAGCAGCCGGCTCCGCGGCGCGGGGACTACTTTCCGCGTCCTCCCGTGCCCCGCCCCTTGTCCTCGCGCGGCGGAGCGCTCCGCGCTGCGCCGGTGGCGGCAGGATACAGCGGCTCCTGCGCGACTTATAAGAGGTCCTTGTGCGGCGCCATTTTAAGCCTCTCGGTCTGTAGCAGTCGCGTTAGACCGGCTGCGAAAGCGAAGAGCGAGGGGAGGCGGAGACGGAGGAACGTCCGAGAAGCAGCTCCAGTCCCCGCCGAGCCGCCACCGCAGGCCGAGGACGGTCGGACTCCCGCGGCGGGAGGAGCCTGTTCCCCTGAGGTGCTTGGGCGCTCCTTTCCTTACCCTTCTGGAGCTGCTCCCGCTCCCTCTTCGGAGCCAAACTTCGTCGCGGGCGCGCGGTCCCGGCGGTGGCGGAGAGCCGGGCCCGGCGCAGCCGGGAGGCCCGGAGTGGGGAGCGGGCTGGGGGCGCCGGGGAGGGGCCGCGCCCGGGGGCGGAGGGCGGTGGCCGGGCCCGGGTTCCGGTCGCGCTGCTCCTCGGGGGCCCTGGGGGTGCCGCTCACGGCGAGGGGGCACCGCGCGCGCGAGGGCGCGTCCGGGAGCTCCGATGGCCAGCGCGGGGGGTGGGGGTGAGGGGACCGTGGTTTCCGTCGGGGGCTCTGGCCGTGGCCGAGTTTGGGGGAGGGACCCTGCGCCTCG